>MU223242.1:4004642-4036079 GCA_018584345.1 Thuja plicata | reverse complement strand
AGTTGATTCATTTGTGCATTAACCCTTCTTTTGGGTTGATCAACTTGGATCTTCCATTTGTGCATTTGAGGATAGAAAAGGAGCATCTTATCTTCTCCCCAATCACAATTGCAATACACAATCAATAAAATTCAATTAAGTGTAAATTAGGGTTAAGGAATTCAACACAAATAACAATTAATAAATCAACCCCCTTACCTTAGTACCTTCCTTACCCCTTTTCCACCACTTTATAATGGGCCATTTGTTTTTGTCCAGTCGTAGACATAAAACAATTTGTCGAAGAAGTCAGTTTGGATTTAAACTTGTTTAGGAACCACCTCTACATATCTTTCAGTCAAACTCCAAGTCTAAAAGGGATCTAATATAATTGTTGTTATTGTTGCTGTTGTTGTGATACAATGTAGTAATGGTTGATGTGATGGATGTTTGTCAACTACAAAGTTAAGAAATATGAATTATGAGATAAATGTAAATTTATAAAAATTTAAAAACCTATTTTACATAATTTATGACATATATATAATTGTTAAGAACATTATATATTTCTTAGGGTTAAACTAGGTTAATTGAGTAAATGCAAACAATTAAGCACAACACAGTTCAAAGTAAATAATGATAGTTTGGAATGATAACTTAGATTATTACAACAATTAATCTAGGAAGGAGAGTAAAAGTGAATAGGACTAAGGTCACTTAACTTGTTAATTTAAGAATGTATCCCTTTGACAAAGATTATGGCATTTGGTTGACAATTGCTTAGGAATGGCACCTATATTAGTGAAATGCTTCAAAAAAACCCATAGAAAGGCTATCCATGTGTTACAAGGAGATGTATTCTCCTAGGTCGTCTCCTAGAATTTTGTGTAAATGTTTGAGGATTATAGGCAAGGAAAATAGAATGATAAATGCACATTTGTCGGTCTATTTAGTGGACTAAATCCAAAAGTTTTACTATTTCTCTAGGATGAGATGAAATTCTCAAGAGAAACATATAAAATGAATGCTAGTGAATACCTATAAACATTTTTGCATACCACCAAATTTTACAAAATGAGTACTTAGTTAGCTTAGGGTGAGAAAATAAAGGGGGTTAATCGACCAAAGAATATCTTTAAACATTTTTACTTATCAAATTTCACAAAATGTGTACTTAGTTAGCTTAGCCTGAGTAAATAAAGGGGGCTAATCAAAATTTCAATTTCAATTTCAAAAAGGCCTAAAGTGGGAAAATATCATATATGTATAATGGATAATATTGGGTAGGTGTACAAATAACTATGGGGATAAGATGAATGTATTGGAGTTTGTTCATCTAAGGATAAGGCAAGCACTAAGTGCATATGAATATTTGATTATAGGAATGGGTAAAAATTTGATGAATGAACCCAACTTTACAGAAGTTTACACTATTTGTCATTGTGTGTACATTTATTATTTTTTTAAAATTAGCACAAAGGTAAATGAGAAACTACATGGATATGTGAATTCCACCATTATATTTTGTCCCACTTTGAGGTTCATATGAAACCTAAAATGATTATGCATCTCAAAGTATGCACAACACTCACAAACATATATTTAAAGTAAATATTTAAACATAAAAGGATATGGAAGGGGTCAGTATAAAGTAATGGACCTTCCAAGGTGCCATTGTAGAAGTATGTTCTTTTGTATACACTCTTCATGGGTATCTATAAAACAAGAAAAAAAATAGCCACTGCCTTTTGTATCATTTATAAAAACAAGGTGCAAAATAGTTATGCTTGCTAGTTTTCTAAGAAATGTAGAATTTAGGAAGAAAATAAGGAGGACAAGACAAATGGATTGTATGACATGTCATGTGGTATTAATTTATCTAGTCACGATGATGAGTTTTTGTAGTACAAGTTGCTACCTAAAATATTATTATAAGGTTGTTAGCGATACTATTTGTCACCCTTCTTCAATTGTTTTTATTAGTATAGCTATAAGGAATTGAAGGGGAGAAAAAAGTATACATGAAAGTAAACACAATCCACATATTGTAATACCTACCCCTTTGTCTGTCTGTATGGGTCATTTTATGATCTTTTTAGGCCTTAGTATGTATGAGTTAGTGATTTCAGGTGTTATTAAAGATATTTGTGTGTTACTTTTCTTTATGCTAATGATCCATTGTTAGTTGTATCATATTATCTATTTGCATATGATTTATGATTATTTCATGTTGGTTATGTTTATGATATGAAATTATTTTGATTAAGGTTTTCTTACAATACTGACCCTATATCTATATGCACATGGATCATTGTGATGATTTACATTATTGTTTGTTGTGTTTGGTATGGTATGGGACAGAGTCGTAGTTACTTGCTTCAACAAGATCCACATGATAAACTAGTCTCAACCATTGTTTGCTATATTGCATGGATATATGCTCGTCTTTGTGATGATAGGTTTGCAGGTATCGAGCTACGTCTTCCCTGAATTGGCAGGAGTGAGCGTGCCCTATCGCAGTATCTTAATGGTAAGAGATGGGAGATAATATTCAGGTCCAAATCCATACCCTAAACCCTTATTTTGTCTTAGAAATGGACAAGAATTTGATTGACTACCCTAGTGTTTGAATCTGTCAAGTGACATGGATTTGTGAGCCTGTTTGTGTGTGCTTGGGTGTTTGTGTCAGTTGATTCTCTGTTTTAGTTGTTTATCTGTTTGGTTGGGTTTCAGGTGATTTAATGATGCTTTTGGCTCGATTTATTTAATGATTATTTATGAAAAATATTAATGTTAATTATTGCACCTTTAATAAGGTTAAAACATTGATATATGAAATATATGGCTATTTAATAATTAGATGCGTACATTTAATTAATTGATTTAACTATTAAGTTTTGATTTAATGAATATTAAATTCAATTAATTGTAATTAGTTGTGCAAAATTGATTTATTAAATATTGCTTTAAGTTGCATGATTAAATTTATTTAATTGAAATATTCTCACATGCATTTTCAATTTAACACTTTGCTTTCATATTCTAAAGTTGAGTTATGCATGCTTTAAGTGAAAATTGAGAATAAAGATTTTCTTTTACTTATTAATTAGATAATTTATATTCCCTTTAGGGTTTTCACTTTTTGAAAACCTAATTGCTTGGTTTTCTATATCCTTGGATTGAAAGCCATTTTGGAGATTATTCATTCAGGGGAGAAAGGAAAATCAGGTGATGGAGTATTTGTGAAATCTTGAGAGCATTTTGGAGCACATTTAGAATTTTTCTTTGCTTGGATTTGTGGATTGTGTTCCTCTTATCAGTTATTGAGGTAGGATCTTATTCATGTCAATTCTAGCTTTTGGATCCCCCTCTTCCATGCATCTGAAAAGCTAGGATCCTTTGTGTGATCTTCCTTGTTTGATTATTGTGTGGTTTATTGATTTAAAATTTAAGAAATATGTTGTTTTAATTTTGCTTTTTCCTTCAAGTTTGCATGTCAAATATGTGCTTGTGGGCATAAAGATTTCATTTTTGGGTGCTAGTTGCAAAATGGGCATTAGGGTTTTCATGTGGAAATGAATTTGTTCAAAATTGCCTTTAGGGTTTCAATTTGGGAAAAATGTCAATTTTTAAAGAAGATTGATTATTATTTCCAAAAAAGGGTTTAACCCTCAGATCTGTGAATATCTTACCTTGAAAGTGGAAAATTCACCTTTGCCATGTTCTTGCCAAAACTAGGTCCAGATTTGCATGAAAACAAAACAATTGAGTTAAAATTGCATACTTGAGAAAGAAACTCTTCTTGAAAATAAATTAAAATATTAGATTTAGAATGTCTCTTGTTATTATCAATTTGCATGCTTAGATGAAAGAAAATTCTTTTTGAAAAAAAGAAACAAATTAATATTAAATTAGACATCTTTCTTGTTTTTATCAATTTGCATACTTAGAAAATTCTCTTAAGAAAATAAAGAGTTATTATTAAATTTAGAATATCTCTCTTGTTTGCATCAAATTTCATGCTTTATTATTTAAGTAATTTAATATTATTGCATGTAAATATAAAATGAGGATAAATGCATGTTCTCTCTTTTATTATGAAAATAAATTAAATAAGATTTTTTAAAGAATGAGTATTTATAAGATATATTTATTTGCATGTTATTTAAGAAAGATTTATTTATTTGTATTAAAAATAATTCTTGTTGGAATTTGCATGCAATAGTATTCTATTTTTATAAAATTATATTTTTTTTTTTTTTAAAAAAAATTTGAATTTGCATGGAATGGTATTCTATTTTTAGAAATTATATTTTCAAAAAAAAAAGAATCTTTTTTTTAGAATTCGCATTTTCTTTGGAAAATTGAATTATATTGTTATTAGTAATTTTATCAGATAAACTAATTTGCATAGTGTTACTGTAAATGAGTTTATCACTGAATATTATTGTCTTTTTAAAATTGTACTCATTATGCAATGATGTGTCTTCTGAGTGACTGATTGAAAAGATTATGTGCTTCTTTCCCTTTTTGCGATACTGCTATGTGTCGGTTGTCTGTTGGGATTAGTTGGCTATCAGGAGGTAAAACTGGAGGTTTTGGGTTTTTTGTTTCTTTGGTGTTCTGTGTACTTCAATGCATATTCTTGTTGAGATCAATTTTGAGTCTTGATCTTTTTACCCAACCTGGTTGTTTAACTAGTCTTATGTGATCATGTGATAGTACTTTATGTGATATTGGTTAATTGAGAACCAATAGTTCTTGTATGGGCAAGAATCGAGTTCAAAAGTTATGATCTTGTTTTGATATTGTGTATGATTCTCTAAGGTTGTATCCCTATATGAGTGGGAGTCATAGATGAGGTTTATGATATACCTTTATGATTCTCTTTTGTAAACCTAGGGTAGGTTACCTAGTTGTATAGTAGGAGGTGGCTTGCAATAAGTACCGGAGACCAAAAGTGGCTGCTAGGATTTGCTTATTGTAAGTAGTGGTAACAAGTGATAATATAATTAATCTAATTAGGATGCACTAGATTAAACTAATAAGATTAATGCCTCACCCATGCTTGAGAGCTAGTATAGGCTAAGATGGAGGATGAGATGATGCTTGTCCCCTTTCGAGGTGTGGGTTTGGGCATAGTTAGTGGCCTTGTCAGTTTAAGAGGTCATTGATGCCATGTATAGTCACTTGAGTACCGGAATTCTTTAAGGGATTGCTAGGACAAAACTCAAGGATGCGACATACATGATGACACCTTCCTAAATTGCTGCTTAGATTATCCTACATGTGTCAGTACCTCTGGTGTCATTTAGTGTTCCTTGTTATGGTTTAGAGTGCTTCTAGGATCTTCCTATGCATTTGGGTATGAGGTCGTGTATACCTTGTTGGCATTCATGTTGTATACCCCGTGTGATGGGCCTGTTACTATCTCCTCAGCACGGTGGGAGTGGACCTTTGGTTCCACGTGGTTGGGTGGTAGTGATTCTTATTACCATTGAGATTCTGACAGATTCTTCTTCATGCTTGGATGTTCCTTGTTGCAGTTTCTTCTTCCTAGTCTTTTGGAGACTTGCTCAGTTACTTGAGTTGTGTATTATACCATATGGGTATTGGCTATCATCCTTTGGAGGATGCATTGTATTGTTTATTATGTATTATTACATACCCTGTGACTTGTGCAGTGGATGTTGATTAGGTAGAATACATTTTGGTATTATATGTATATATCTTTTATTTTGAGATGTATGTAATTGGTTTCAGATTATGTAACCTTTATGTTAGTTCTTTATATTTGTTAATCGTAGATTATTATGTTTAAGTAATTCTACGTCAAGGAACCCTCGAGATATGTTAATCTTGTATGAGTTGTGTTTCATGTATGTCGTGTACTTCATTGTGTTGCTTCCGCATTGTTATCATTATTGTTTGTAAACATTTAAAAAAAAAATTATTCCATAAACTTAGTGTCATGTTTAGGTTAAGTTCCCCTGGGTTCCCTGGCGGGGCATTACACCTAACATGAATTATCATACAATGGCACAGTCAATAGGAGCACCAACAAGTCACATTTTTAGATTTTTTATGGGATGAACCCAAGGGGAGTGATTGAACTAAGACAAATTTCTAATATTGAACCAATTAGTGCAGAGGGAGAACACTTTGTTGCAGCTATGAAGGAGGTTCATGATCAAGTTAAATCTCAACTACAATAGACTACTCAAAGGTACAAACACCAAGAAGACCAAAAGAGGAGAGAGGTCACCTTTAAAGTATGAGAAATAGTGTGGGAAATTATCAAGAAGGAGGGGCTACCAATATTCAAACACACCAAGATTTCACCTAAGAAAGTGGGACCATGCCAAATTCTAGAAAAATATAGATAGAATGCATACAAAATAAATTTACCACCAGACCTTGGTATCTCACCCATCTTCAATGTATATGATTCGACACCATACAAAGGAGAGATCACTCAAGCTGATGCTCAACAAGAAGAAGTGGAAGAAGACCTTAAACCATTCCCTAAAATATTACCACCACAACTTGAGAAGATGTTAGATACTCGAATCAAGAAGACTAGAAGGAGAGAGTACAAGGAATACTTAATCAAGTATAGAGGACAACTTGAATTAGAGGCAGTATGTCTTGATGAACAATAGATTTCTAAGAAGGGCTCCTCACTCCAACAACTCATCTAAAGTGGACTTGAGATATTTTCATCATGGGAGTATGGTTCAGGGGCACTCATCAAAGACAGGGAAAAGGATGTAAAACAACTTTTGTGGATAGAACTTTTAGTTTTATGCAATGTTGTGTTTATAATAAAAGTCCTAATCCTTTGTGGTGGCATGATCCTAGTTGGCATCCTTATAAGACAAATTGGTGCATAGCCACCTAGGACATTTATGGGTTTATTTTTGGGTTGGTTTATTTTATTTTACATGTTTGTGTCAAAATTAAAATCTTGGATGGGTGTTGACACCTTGACAAGTTTGTTTTTTTCTCTTTTTGCTATTTTTAGGAGAGTTGCCCATGAGCAACTTTTCTTGTCTTCTTGCAAGATTGTCAAGTCAAAGAGTTTATTGAGTGAAACTGATGGAATCTTGGTATTTTTTTTATGTTCCTTGAAGAGGAGAGGTTGAGGGAGTTGAGGTTCATTGTTGAAGAATTTTTGAATGTATGTTTGGAGAAGATAAGTTTTGCAATAGTACAGTTTTCCTAGATTTTCTAGAAATAGTGAATTACTACGTGCACATATGGTTTGAATGTGAAGTAAAATCTATGTAGTAAGTTATAATAAGTTTTTATCTTTCATTTCCATCCATTCTGAGCCTCTGGAGTGTTATAGGTTGTGAGAAAATTGATTTTTAGTACTGACTATGTCGTTGTGAGTAGTTTTAGCTAGGGTTATGTTGATATGGTTGTATTTTGAAATTCCACAATTGGTTTTCATCAACCCTTGGTGGAATTCAATATCTTCCTATTTAATTTAATGATTTCTTTTCCTTTTCGATGATCATGCAAAGAGCTGCGAGAAAAGTGATGCCCTAGGTGGACATCTCCATGTGGCCACCTAGAATTTGCATGATTTTTTATTATTATTTGTTATGTGGATGAAGATAGAAGGTCTAGCTTTGTATTTTGGTTTTTTTAGGAATCCTTCAACACCTCAAGGTTTTGTATTGAAGAAACACTCACCGATAAGAGTAGTTCTTTTGTTAATTGGGTCAAATTAGCCCTTTATAGGACACTGTCTACCTGCAAGTTTAGCTACCTTATGTTGGATGTTGAAATCTATCTTGGATTATTTGGTATGAGTTAAATAAATTGTATCTTTATGTCTAATGTTTTTTCTAAGTTTTTTGGACAAATATTGAAAAAAGGAAGAAAAACTGAGCACACAGGGCTACAAGGATTTTGATGAGTTTCTGAAGCAATTCTTCTGCCAAGCCTTTGGGAAATAGAATAAATGGTTGTGACATGCTATATTGATCATTTTGAAGTACTTTCCAATATTTTATATGCCTCACTCACCCTTTGGTGTATTTGAGCACCTAAGACTAAGTAACTCCCTAGGGGTCATTTACATGTTAGTGTGCATAAGGAGAGTTCAAAAATGAATTAGTGGATTGGATTGAACCTTCATGGTGTTGGAGTCCTTTTTTGAGACCCTAGAGTTGATTTTACTCTAGAGGTGTTCCAAAGTAATTGACTCTACATCACAAAGACTATGAGAATTAAGGTGTGGAGGACACACACTACTTAGCATATGTGAAGACAGATTGTTGGATGTTGGGACATATGATCCATATGGTGGAGAGATATAGGGGTATAAGAGTTTTTTGGTATTTTGGCATGATACAAGGAGTGGATAGAGATGGTTTTTTTTAACCCACATGTGAAACAACAGATAGGTACATGGGGTCAGCATATGGATAATGTTACTATATGATCTAGCTTCCTAGGGATGGCACCGATTTTATGGGTCTTCATATCAGATGTGGAGGATGAAGGAATGGCACTGGAGTATGTTTCATGGTGGGATATACATAGACCTATTATATTGATTGATTCAAGTTAGGTCAAGGCAGACGAAAAACTAGAAGATGACATGGATGTTGATGATGGGAGAGATGGGGATGATGATGATGATTATGGAGGGAACAATAGAGGAGATGTATCAGAATCATCCAAAGAAGGGTAGATAGGGAACATAGATAAAGTGTGGCATGGGGGAGGAGACAAGGGCAGGCATAGGTATAGCTACATGGGCCAACACCTATTATACAAGGATATGAGCTAGCAAGGAATGAATAGGCCATGCAGGGAGAGAGAGCAACCACATAGGTGTAGGTATAAGATTAGACACAGGGACTTTAGAGAGAAGAGGGACATAGGATAGGACCAAGGCCATGACCTATAATGATAGACATAGTGCCACATAGAGATATATAAAGTGCACAGGAGGCTCAAGATATAATGGTAAGGTCCAGTGATGAGGCCAAGTTCAAGTCAATGGCACTTGAGCTAGAGAAAAAGATGTCTATCACTCAATGGGATCTCCTAAAAATAGAATTGACATATTTCCAAGTTGAATAAGACATGGAGAGGGCTCAGGATGATATTTTATAGATACCCTTGATGATATCACAAGTGGAGACGGATGTAGTTAGGTCACAGGTAGCAAGCCTTTAGAGACCCTTACATGCCATAGTGCAGGAGGCAAGGAGGGTACATATAGATACCATAGAGGAGTGGGTTGAGATTGGTGAGGGGGATATGGATACATAGATATATGGGTCTAAGGTAGAGATCACACACTTGAGGGAACATCTACAAGAGGCATGTGAAGGTTTTGAGCAGTATAGGAAACATAGGGAGATTGCATGATAGATGGTAACTCCCATGGGATTCGCACAATGCATGAAATATGATATAGTGGCTCATAGGAAAGTGGAGAGATGGGATAGGGAGGTATATTATTATTTGAATCTATAATTTCAAGTAGTTCTAGAGAGGGCTAGAGATCCTTTTTTTATAGAGAGGACTATGACACACGGAGGAGGGTTAGTGATGTCAAGAGGGTCAGTAGGGATGAGGGCACCCATAGAACCTAGTGGGGATGATGGAGAGGGAGGGAGAAGTAGATTGAAGACTTAAAACTAAGGGTGAGGTTGAATTATCTAGTGCCCCATACTAAGTACTATGAAACACATTTTTTATTATATATGAGATGTGTGATTTTGTGTCATTATGTATGTAGTGATTATTAAGATGTATTATTGACTATATGATTATGTGATGAACATTTATTTTATACATTATGAACATTATGGATGATTATTTTGATAATGTTTACCTATATATGTGTTTTCTCTATATGTATGCATGTGTAGGCTCATGATGCTATTTTGTTATGGTTATATGCGATGAACTGACATTGGTGATGTCGGATGGGTATGTGTATGATGGTATGTATGTGATGCAAGTTTATGTATGGATGTATTATGATGACATGAATTACGATGGTACTAACATGTGTGATGTGGTGATTATCCAAATATGTAGAGAGACTAGGATATGATATGATTATGGTTGTTATAGTGTAGTGATAAATTTATGATGCAGATGGAAAATGAGATATATGAATATGCATATTAGATGATGTAAGGTATATGATACTAGAGATAATGGATTATGTATGTAGGGAAGTGGATTTTTTAATGTACATGCAATGTTTGTATAATAATAATTAAATTATTTATGAGAGAATGCGATGATTATGGTCATAATGATATAAGCTATATGCATATGTGACAAAAGGTTGTGAGATGACTAGTGCAAATGGAACTAAATGCAAGTACTAAAAATTAATGAATGCAAATAATGACAATGAACTAACAAAAAGATAAAGAAATGAATGTAATAAATTGAAGAATTTCCTAATAGTATGAAATAAATATAAATGCAATAAAAATTAATAAATGCAATCAAAAGGTTCCTAATGAAAATACTAATGTGATGGATATGAAATGAATTAATAAAATAATGCAATGTAATGAAATTAAGTGCAAATGGGAAAGGAAACTAATGTAATGAAATGAATGAAATGCATGCAATGAAATAGAATGTGGTAGTATAATTAGATCCAATATTACTGAGAGGGGGTGAATCAATATTATAACAATTGGAAATTTGCATCAACCATTCAACAACTTTCATCAATTAACATTTATTGCATGAATAAGAAAACCAATGAACATAAATATCCATATCCATGCAAGACAATAATACCAATATTTTTCTTTTGGAAACCCAACTGGGAAAAACCATGTGTGGGGATGGCATCCACAAATAATTTTGTACTCTTCTGAATTACACTCGGTCAAGAGCTTAGCCTTGTTAGGAGCTTACAATTGCTTGGTTAAAACCAAGACCCTGTTAGGAGCCACCTGGTTAAGGGATTTACCTCTAGCCCTATTAGGAGATTTACTCTATTATAAGTAACTCTATTAAGGTATTTCAAACCCTTATTAAAGAGTCACCTAGTTAAAGGATTTACAAATTAGACCTGTTAGGGTCTACCTAGTTAAGGGATTTTCTTGCAGAAACTATTAGGAATTAACAAGTGAAAGTGATATGAGAGAATAGAACTCCTCATATGCTATTACAGATCCATTTCAATCTCAATCTCTTCTACACATACAGATTATCCAAACCCTATGATTGCACAATTGCATTCACGATATTTCTCTTCCACACACACACCTCATAATACACAAAAATGATATATAAATAATTTTACAAATTAAGGAGGGAAAACAACCTTAATTACATTTGAATTTCATTTCAAATCTACCAGAACATATTACAAAACCCTAATCCATTGATAAAAAATTTAGGTCTGCCTTCAAATTCATCGCACATTGATTTGACAAAGAAAATTCAAACCATAACATACTTTCAAATATTCTTTCACAACTTCAAGAAATTTGATCATAAAAATAATAGAAATCCCAAATCATCAATCCCCATCGATATGCAATGTCACTATGATCCCTGGAACACATAACCACTTTCCACAACATGATACATCATCACCAATTGAGGATCTAACTAATTATTCTAAGAACTTCTTTTACTTTTCACTAAACGAACTTATGTTCATTGAAAATTGGTCTTCCAATCATCAATACATGATGTGGTTGAAATAAAAACCCCATAACATAGTCAAGATAAAATATCTTGAACTTCAATACCTAAATCTTGACCTATTTGACGTAATCATCAAATCATTCCTCCTTGGTTACATCACGTTCTTCTTGTTGACCTGTCAACCTTCAATCAATAATAAGTCACACCATACATATGATAAACCTATATGGTCATAGATAAAGAATCTAATAACATCACTTATTCTTCAATTATTATCACACATGCCAGCTCTTACCATTGTCGTCGATCCAACCTCTTGAACATACATCAACATTATAGGCACACTGTCAACAAACAAACACTAAGTTGACATCAACAACAACATCGTAAATGATCAACCTATAATCAAATCTATGTCAAACACATACCATAACATACTCAAATTTATCTTTGCATCACTTAGCCAATAATATCCCTCTTTGGTATTGATGGAAACACCAACAATACCAAGCAAACTAAAAACCAATAATGCTCCCCCTTAGCTGATACATCTTTGTAGTTCTTTGTTCTTGATCTCTGGTTCTTTCCTCCTTTGTTTGTCATAGTTTCTCTTTCCCTTTACTGAGTATTCTCCCCCTTTGACAACAATTCAAAAGGTGCAATAAGCCCAATACATCATTTTTTGCAACTATCTTCATCACTTTTCGACTGCTCCCCCTAAGGAGTAGTCCCCTGAACATCAATCCATGATGAAATAAATGGCAATAAATCCATTTTGATTCATGCGCCAACAACATCTTAGTTTTGTTCAGGTAGGGGCATAACCCCTAACTTACCTCTAAGGTACTCACAATTATCCTTAGGTAGTGGCTTTGTGAAAATATATGCTATCTGATCCTATGTTTGTACATATTCCAACTTCACCTCCTCTTGTTCTTTCTCTCTGAAAAAATGATACTTATTTCCATTATTCTTAGTCTCAAAATGCATTACTAGATTTTTTTAAATATTTATTGTACTTGTATTGTCACAAAAAAATAGTTATTGGTCCAGTCGCCTTTTCTTTGATACTTTCAAGAATCTGCTTCATCCATGCAATTTCTGTACAATTTATAGCTATTGCTACATACTCAGCTTTTGCATTAGATTGTGAGATACAATTTTGTTTCTTGCTTTTCCAAGTTACAATCCTTTCACCTAGAAATAATGCACCACCACTTGTTCTCTTTCTATCATCAATATTTCCTTCCCAATCAGCATAATTAAACATACTCAAAGAGAAATCACTATCATGAGAATACCACAGACCATAGTCAATTGTCCCTTCCAAAAACCTTAATATATTTTTGACTACAAACATATGAGATTCCTTGGGATTTTTCTTGAAATCGGGCTACTATTCCAACCGATTTGGAGTCATCCATACCAAAATTCTTGATTACTTCTTTCACACACACACACACACACACACATATATATATATATATATAATTCTTTAGTTTAAAAACCTATAATCCAATAAGAATTTGATCTCCCCAATAATTTATATTTCAAACTCCTTCTTCATCTCTTCGAAAAATTCCAAACTCATCTCATTTTTTCCTCCAAATATTATATCATCAAAAAATACTTCAGCTATCAGCAACTTATCTCCTCCAACTTTTAGGTACACATTACTATCATCACTTGTTCCATTAAAACTATTCTAAATAAGATAAGAATGTAACCTTTCATACCATGCCCTTGGGGCTTGTTTCAATCCATATTGTGTATTTTGTAGCTTGCATACCATGTCCTTGTCCTTTGTTAATGCAAAACCATCAAATTCTTCTATGTAGACCTCTTATTCAATAATTCCATTCAAGAAAGCTGACTTGACATCCATTTGAAAAACTTTGAAATTATTATAAGTAGCATAAGAAAGTAGTATTCTTACCCCTTCTAATCTTCCCACTGGAGTGAAAGTCTCTCCATAGTCTAGTCCTTCTTCTAGTGCATAGCCCTTACATACAAGCCTTGCCTTATTTCTGGTCACATTACCATCTTCAATCAATTTATTCCTGAAAATCCATTTGGTACCGATCACATTTTTATCTATAGGTCTAGGAACAAGTGTCCATGTATCATTCTTCTCAATTTGATTAGGTTCTTCTTCCATAGGTTTTACCCAATCTTCATCCTTGATTACTTCCTCCACTATCTTGGCTTCATACTTGGAAATTAAACAAGTACTTTCTTTGAGCTTTCTTCTAGTTAAAAATCTTGCATTCTTATCACATATAATCTGTTTAGTAGAGTGATTCATCTTCACAAACCTAGGTATCACTGGTTCAATTCTAGGAGCTTCTTCTTCTTCCATTTGAATCACTTCTTCCACATTATTTTGTTCTTCTGGTTCATGCACTTCCAGTTCAATGTACACAATCTCCCGATTATCCTCTTTCACTTCCTTGATTGAATCACCTGATTTCTCAGGGTATTCATCCACCTTTATATTTGCGCTCTTAATCATTTTTTAATTTCTCTTATTGAAACACTTATATGCTTTTCTTTTATTAGAATAACCGAAGAAAATACCTTCATCACTTTTTGAGTCAAACTTTCCTATGAATTCAACCCTCTTAATGTAACATCTACTGCCAAATACTTTTAAATATTTAACACTAGGTGAGTGAGCATACCATAGCTCATAAGGTGTCTTATTGATTCCTTTCTTTACTTGCACCTGGTTCAGTGTGTAGACACTAGTACTAATTGCTTCTTTCTAATACATTTTTGGTACTTCACCTTGAATCAACATTGTCCTTGCAGCATCCATGCTATGGTTTTGTTATTTCTCTCTACAATACCATTTTATTATGGAGTCCTTGGTGCAGACATTTATCTCTTTATTCCATTATCTTCACAATACTTAACGAATTCCGTAGAAGTAAAATCACCTCCTCTATCAGAGCTTAAACACTTCAAATTCTTACATGATTCCTTCTCAACTAGTGCTTTGAATATTTTGAATTTATGTAATGCATCATACTTCTCCTTCAAGAAAGTTATCCACATAATTATAGAATAGTCATTGTTAAATAATATAGAATATCTATCACCTAGATAACTTATCTATCTCATAGGCCCACATAGATCAGTATGCACCAAATCAAGTATGTGCTTAGATGAAAAAGACTTTCTTTTAAAAGTAGAACTAGTTAACTTACCATCTAACATTCTTTACACATCATATTATTGTGCTTGACTAATTGTGGCAATCCCCTAATTGCATTTGTCTTACTCACTTTGATCAAACTATCAAAATTTACATGACAGAACCCTCTATGTCATAGACAACTATCTTTAACCTTTACAACAAAACAAATGTTCATAGTAGTATTCAGATGGAATAAATTACCTCTAGTTTTCCTAGTGGTAGCAATCTCATCACCCGAGTTTCCAATTATTCTACATATACCTCCTTTGAATTCTAGTCTATAACCTTTATCTCTTAACTAACCCAGACTCAAAAGATTATATGTTAGACCATCCACAAAATAAACATCATTTGTATTACTCTTACCATTCAAAGAAATGGTGCCTTTTCCTTTGACCAAACAAGGTGTATTATTACCAAACCTTACCACACCACCATCAAACTCATCAAGCTTAATGATCTTACTCTTTCCACAAGTCATGTGATGTGAGAACCCACTTTCTATAATTCATTCATAATTGTGTCCCATGTGAGAAACCAATGCCTTTTCGCCTTCTAATGGATCTTCTTTGACTGCAACAAATACAAACTCCTCTTCCTCATTATCTTTTGATTCTTCATTGGTAACTCCTTCATCAACTACAACATGGCATTGTTTCTTCCCTTTACCCTTAAACTTTCAAAACTTGTCCTTTTGTTCACAATTAGGGGACCTAGCATCAATGTGTCCAATCTTATTACATGAAAAACATTTTAGTTGCGGGTTTCCTTTGTACTTACAAGTCCCTCTAGGCAATCACTTTGCTAGTAGTGCTTCAAGCTCTCCTTGTTTCCTTTCATCTTCCAAGATAGCTTCAAGTTCACTAGTGTAACTTGACATAAGAGTCGTGACTTATTTATTTATTTTTCCTTACTGGTACATTAGACATTGATCCCTTGAAAGCTACCTCAACTCTTGGAATATTGTAATCAAATTTATTTAACTCAAATGCAGTAATCTTACCAATCAGCCCATGTATAGTAACACTGTCAAAATTTATCAGCTTATTTATAGAAGACACTTTAATGGCATAAGAAGACAGTAAAGTTATCAAAATTTTACTTACCACATCTTCCTCAATAGTTCTTCCAGCACCTCTAATAGTACCAACAACTTCTTTTATTCTTTGACCATATTGTGAAATGTTTTCTCCTTCTACCATCTCCATGTCATCATACTTTCCTCTAATACTATCTTCCTTATCTTTTTCCACATAAATATCTCCTCCATATAATAGCTTCAAATTTTCCCAAACATTATAGGCAGTATCAAGTCCATGAACATCAAAATAGTCAATATCAGATAAGGTACTTATAATAGCTTCTTGTTCTTGAGTATTCTCCTATTGTTCCTTCAGTTCATCTGCAATGAGAGTTCCCGTAGGAGTGGTATACTTGTTTTTGACATGCATCTAGTATTGTGTTCCCATACCTTTTAGATATAACTTCATTTTGTCACTTCATAACAGGTAGTTGTCTTTACAGAACTTGGGAGGTTCCTTCCTCATCATTGGATCTTTTTGTCAAGCTATTATGCTTACCACAAAGATGACCAAGGCTATGATACCAATTGCTAGTATTATTAGATCCAATATTAGTGAGGGGGGCAGGTGAATTATTAATCTAACAGTTCAAAGTTTTCAATAACCATTCAACAACTTTCATCAATTAATATTTATTGCATGAATAAGAAAACCAATCAAGATAAACATTTACAACCATGCAACACAACAACACCAATATTTTTCTTGTGGAAACCTAACTTGGAAAATTTACGTGTGGGAATTGTACCCACAAATAACTCTGCACTCTTCCTAAGTATGCTTGATTAAGAGTTTAGCCTTGTTAGGAGCTTACAAATGTTTGGCTAAAAGAAAGATGCTTAGTTAAATGAAACATCCTATAAGGAGCCACCCAATTAAGGGATTTACCTTTGTCCCTTTTATGAGATTCAATCTATTAGGATTCAACCAGTTAAGTTATTTCAATCCCTAATTAAAGAGTCACTTGGTTAAAGGATTTACAAATCAAACCTGTTAGGGTATATCCGGTTAAGGGATTTTCTTGCAGAAACTATTAGGAATAAACAAGTGAAAGTTACCTAAGATAATATCACTCCTCCTCTGCTAGTATAGATCTAGTTCAAGTTCATCTCTACTACACATGCAAACTATCCAAACCCTATGATCGCACAACTACGTTCACGATCTTTCTATTCCACACACACACCTCATAATACACCAAAATGATATATAAAGCATTTTACAACTTAAGGTGGAAAAAAAACCTTAATTACATTTAAATTTTATTTCAATTTGAGAAAAAAATATTAGAAAACCCTAATCCATTGATAACAACTTCAGGTTGGCCTTTAAATTCATTGCACGTCGATTTGACAAAGAAAATTCAAAGCATAACACACTTTCCAATGTTCTTGCACAACTTCAATAAATTTGACAATAATGATCATAGAAATGCCAAATCATCAATCCACATCAATTTTCAATGTCACTATGATCCCTGGAACACATAACCACTTGTTGCAACATGATACATCATCACCGATTGAGGATCTGACTGATTGTTCTAAGAACTTATTTTACTTTTCACTAAATGAACATCTGTTTATTGAAACTTGGTCTTTCAATCACCAATACATGATGTGTTTGAAACAAAAAACCCCATAACATAGTCAATAAAATATATCCTAAACCGCAACACCTGAATCTAGACGTATTTGACACAATCATCAAATTATTCCTCCTTGGTTACATCTTGTTCTTTATGTTGACCTGTCAACCTTGAATCAATCATAAGTCACACCATACATATGATAAACCTGTGTGGCCATAGAAAAAGAATCTAAACACATCACTTAGTCTTTAATTATGATCACACATGCCAACTCTTACCACAGGTCTGCATCCAACAACTTGACCATACATCAATATAACATGCATAGTATCAACCAAAAAACACTAAGTTGACATCAGTGACAACATCATAGTTGATCAACCTATCATCGGGTCTACATCAAACACATACCATAACATACTCAACTTTATCTTTGCATCATTTATGCCAACAGAATGGTAATGAATCTATAATAGAATGAAATGAAATGCACTAAAAATGGATAGGGGTGAAAATAGGAGCCTTTAAATTAAAAGTGGAGTTAGGCTAAAATTCAATAGGAAATACAATAATGGTTTGGCATTTAGTTGTGTCAAATGTGGAGAGAATACCCTAGTTTTCATTTTTTAGGAGGTATGGATTATAAGCTATAAATACAAGGATAAAATGGTTCCTATGCATGGACTAGAATCTTAAATAGAAAAGGTGAGTTTAGGACATGTGTGTTGATCACCAAGTTGGGAAGAACCTATGTTGTGAGACCACATGGGGAGGGCCTAATACCTGCAAGCCCTTGATAGAGACTTAGTGGGAATATGCAAAGGACGTGCCTCAGTAGCACACATACATAACCATGCTTGAATAATCAACATGTGGGATCATGAACTAAACTACATTCAAATACATCATACTGCAAAAAAAGTCCCCTTATACACTAGTTAAAATATACAAAGATATAGATAGATCGAGAGGATCTTAAGGAAGTATAAATGGGGACACAAAAAGATAAAACCAAAGAAAAAAACCTTGGGGGCAAGTGGTCATTTAGTCCATAGTTCTTGGCATTAATAGGACCATGTGATTATTGATTGATGATTTCCAAGCTTGTAAAAGATCCATCCTTAAGGGAAAGGATTGATGATGCTATAGATAATTGTAAGATAGATAATAATTGTGAAATAAACAAAACCTATGAAACCAAGTCTCAAGTTTCAGTTTTTATTTAAGCCAATGTGGTTGAGATGTTGGTGATGTGTAAGTCAAATCTCAGTGTAATATGGTTAAGCTCAATGTGATAGGACAGGAAGCTTAGAAATATAGGGTAGGTAATGGAATGACATTGTGATTCTAAATAGGTAGAGGTCAAACCTAATTATCAAGTGAGGTGGCATAAGGGTAATGAGATATGTGTTAGTGATGTGGGAGATGGTGAGTGCATGGAAATTTAAGATCCCCGCATAGATATGGTAAGATGCTAAGGAGAAATGTAAAAGGGTGAAATTCATGGAGTGGTAAATGGAAAGGATGACAAAATAGATGAAGGATTAGGTGATTACACATGGTTCCTACAAAAAAAAAATTCCATGGTACACATCCATAGCACTACCAAAGTAGTTTTAACTAATGGATGGATTTATTCGTTTGTATAATTTTTTAAAATATTTTGGTTTTTTTTTGTATTTTTTATTTTAAGTAATGAGATTCCTTTGATGGGTTATGCACTTTATTTCTTGATATGCATGATGTTAATGTGTGCAGGGAGAGGATCTTCTTCTGTTGTGGCAAGCTAATATCCCTTTGACCTAAAATTGGCAGTGATGACATAAGGGCCCAACCAATTAGGCTCAAAATTTCCTTTCTTGTCACGAATCTCAAGGTTCTTTTGATTCTAAATGAGGATAAGGTCCCCTACTTTGAACTCTCTTGGTTTAATGTTATTTTTATATTGTAGGAGTAGTAAATTTTGATACACATGGAGGTGGTTCAAGGAATTGAGGTTCTTCTCATTAAGGAGATGGAGGTCTTGCGATTATACAACTCTGTATTCTTCATCTGGCAATAATTTTTGTAAATGGAAGTATGATAGGAAGTAGTGGGTGTATATATGCAGGTATGATAGACCCATAAGGTGGGATTTAACAACAAGTTCTAGTCATGGTCATTTTTACTGACTATATTTTTAAGGATTTTAATAATGATTTTATTAGTTGCCTCAAATTGATTGTTTCCTCATGAGTAATAGATGGAGAAAAAGTGTTGCTTAATACCAAATCTCAAGTACAATTATTTTACATCCTATTCCTTGAAGGGTTTTCCATTATCACTAATTATACTTTGAGGGATTCCATAATGATAGATAAGGTAGTTCAGTACAAACTTGTAAATCTATTTACCAATAGTATAAGTTAGAGGAATGGATTACACTTATTTGGTAAAATATTTGGTGTAGGTAATGATGTACTTATAACCACTAGATGAGTTGGGATGTATCTGTCCTATGAGATCTAGCCCCCATTATGAAAAGGGAAAAGGTATAATGATAAGTTGCAATTAATGAGAGGGTGCATGTATCAAATTACCATGCTTTTGATAGGGCACACATTTCTTCACAAAGTGGTAAGAATCTTGTTCCATAGTTGGCCAATAATATCTTGTATGAAAAATCTTATTTAGAATAATAAGAAAGCTAGAATGTGATCCACAAATTCCTTGGTGAACCTCTTGCAATTCCATTTGAGCTTCTTCTAATCCTAGACACCTAAGGAGGGTTCCATCATAGTTTTTATGATAGAAGGTATCACCTACGAGGGTGTAATGGGATGTGTCATGAATAATAAAGCAAACTTTTTCCTCAAGTTTTCAAACATGCCACGGTATGTAAGAAATTTATCATCTTTTGTCTGTTATCCATCATTGACTTGTTTAATTAGATACTAGGAATCAAAAAAGACAAGAAGGCTAGTGATATTTCATGTAATTTCTAGGCATGTTTCCATGACCAAAGCCTCATATTCTGCAATGTTATTGGTGCATTCAAAGGTCAGCTTATAGGACTTTGGTATGTAGTCTCTTTGTGGGGTATCAAATAGTATACCTACCCCTCATCCTTTTTTGTGTATGATCCATCAAAATATAATTTCCATTATGTACTAGGGCTAATAGTCATGATAGCATCATCAGGGAACTCTACTACAAGGGGATGATCTCCTAGAATAGGGGCTTCTTCTTTCTGATTTCCAATAATTAATCCTTTGATTGATTCTTGGTCCACATATGCAATATCAAATCCACTAAGGATCATAACCATTTTCATTTTACAACTAGTGATATCTTCCTTAGACATGAGGTACTTGAGAGGGTCAATATTGTCGATGAGCTTAGTCTTATGATTGAGCATATCGTGATGATTTTTTTTCCTATAGAAGACAACAACCAAACATGCTCATTCTATAGGTGTATAGTTTATCTCATAACCAACTAATGTTTTTTTGATATAATAAATGGCTCTCTCTTCTCCATTATCAGAAAACTACGCCAAAATTTTCCCTACTGCAACATTGGTGGTTAATATGTACAAAAGCAAAGGTCAACCTAGAATAGGCGGTACGAGCACTAGTGACAAAGTTAAATATTTCTTGAGTTGATCAAAGGCCTTCTAGCATAAGAAAACCCACTGAATATTAATATCCTTGCGAAGGAGGTGATAAAAAGGATGGAATTTATCTATGAGCTTCACAATGAACCAATAAATTGATTGGATTTTACCTTGTAAGATATGGAGGTATTTGAGATTCTTAGGAGGTGCATTTATAGGAT
Organism: Thuja plicata; assembly: GCA_018584345.1. Classification (NCBI taxonomy): domain Eukaryota; kingdom Viridiplantae; phylum Streptophyta; class Pinopsida; order Cupressales; family Cupressaceae; genus Thuja; species Thuja plicata. Next base: position 4,014,754 of record MU223242.1, on the reverse strand, counting down.
ATTCTTAAATTTCTTAGTGTTTACCTCAATTCCTCTTCATGATATGAGATAACACAATATTTTCCCTGATATGAAACCAAATATGTACTTCAAATTAATTTTGACCTCATATTTCTCAATCCACTTGAATATCTTAGTAATTATTGTAATTTGTGATTTTGTGGTTGTGGACTTCCCTAGTAGGTAATCAACATAATCCTCCATGATGTCATGTAGGAGGTCATGAAAGATAACTATCATAGTATGCTAATACATAGCTTTGTATTTCTTGAGCCTAAAGGGAATGAATTGATAATATAATGTAGCCTGTGGTGTAGTAAAAGAAGTCTTATGTTGGCCTTCTATAGCAATTTGATTTGTTTTTAGCCAAAGAATTCATTTGTGAGAGAGAGCATTTCATGTCCAATAGTCAAGTCCATTATGATTTCTTAATTAAGGAGTGTAAAATCATCCTTAGGATATGATTTTTATAGGTCAAAAATCTATACAGAGATAGATGTCCCCAATAGCTTTACCTACTAGGAAAATATTAGAGACACATTCTAGATAGTCTATAGATCTTATGAACCCAACATCTTGTTGATAATATGGAAGAGAACAACTAAGAGGAGAGGTGAATTAGTTTTTCCTAAACATCAACTTCAAAACCCTACCCCTTCAAAACATTCAAGAATAAACTCCTAAGATTTGATTTAATTAATAAACCATGAAATATAGATTTGATTTGCTTTATGTTCTCAAAAGAAACTCGGTGACCTATGTTATTCAACTGTGAAACACTCAACAGATTATAATTAAGTGCTTTCACCTAATATGCACTATCACATTTGATTTGATTGTTCAGCATAATAGTACCTTTTCCTTTCACTTGACAAGGTGTATCATTTTCTATTCTAACAAATCCACCATCATAATGTTCAAGAAATTCAAATTTTACTTTATCTCAAGTCATGTGATGTGTACAACCACTATCAATAACCCAAATGTCATGCTTACTAACTTTAGAAATAAGTGTTGTTTCAACATACCTCTCATCTTCTTTAGAATCTTCTTTCAAAGCTACAAATAATGTCTCAATATCTTCATCACTATTAGAACCGTTGGAATTATCTTTATCTTCAGTAATGTAACAAGCCTTCTTACCTTTGTCTTTGTAATCTCGGTTATTCCTTCTATCATATTGTCGGTTACTTATGTAATCTCTGTCATCTTTTATGTTATTAGATTTATCATTTCTTTCATCATTCTTTATGTTATGGCATCTTGCAGCAAAATGGCCAATCTCTTTATAGTTAAAACATATCAAAGGTAGTTTATCTTTATATCTTCCTTTAACTTTGTGCAATCTTCTAACCATTAATGCTTCAATTTCATCAAGTTCCTTATCATCACTGTCACTGTCACTATTATTTATAATCATGTGTTTCCTACCAGATTTACCAGTTTTCAAAGTAGACATAAATGCAGATTCTATAGTAGGCACAATACTATTGTCAAAGTTATTTATCTCAAAAGAAATCAATCTTCCAACAAGACTATCAACAGTAATATTATTTCTAGGTGTTTTTCTCATTTCATGTATTGCAGAGTTCTTATAGAATAAATAGGCAATAAAGTTCTAAGAATCTTACTCACAATAGTATCTTCATCAATAGTTCCACCTGCTCCATGAATAGCATTTACAAACTCCTTGAGTTGGTTATTATATTGTGTTATGTTCTCACCTTCTTTCATTCTCATGTCATCAAATTTTCCTCGGAGACTTTCACCTTTATATCTCAGTACATTTGCATCTCCTTCATAAACTAATCTAAGCTTGTCCCACATCTGCTTGGCTAATGTATAGGTCTTGATATCTTCAAATTCTATATCAGTAAGTGAAGAAGCAATCTCTACCATTATAATGGTGTGTTCATGTTTTTCTTTCATCTGATTAAAAGTTAAGGGTCCAGTCGGTAGAATGAATTCAAAGTATAGGTATATTGCAATGTCATCTCCAATCCCTGATAGGTATAGTCTCATTTTGATTTTCCATGTTGAGAAGTTCTCCTTTTTAAGCTTCAGTGCGTCTCCCTTATACATCTTGATCTTTATCTTAGGTCCTTCATAAATTTCCTTCTAAGCATTGTACGCTCTGATACCAATTGTTAGAATAACTGAGAGGGGGGGGTGAATCAGTTAGCTCCCAATTATCCTACAGTCCCAAATTCCTCCAAATGTATATAAAAACAATTTCAAAAATATAATTCAACTCGGTGAAATGTATACTAGAATCTCAAACTTTGGTCATATAGTGTTTATCGAGTATCAGTAAATTAATACTATGATTAGTGATCAATGTAGATAAAGTATTATGTAAAGAAAAATAACAATCCACAAAAATCATACACATTGACATGGATTTTTAACGTGGAAACCCTGCTAAGGGAAAAACCACCTGGGACCGGTAACCCAAAATATTTCACTCTTCTAAAGTGAGCTCGGTAAAGAGACAACCTTGTTAAAGATTACAATGCACACTGTTAAATGTGACCTAGTTAGAGGATTTAAAACTAAAATTTCTCTCTTGACCATGCATTCACTATGGGGTCAACAAGAAAACACTCAAAATTAATTAGAATGTCATAATAAAGACTTTCATATCCTACTCGGTTAAGAGATTTACTTGTAACAATGGTTAAACTGATACAGTAATGATCTGATTCAAATATAACTTTGTTTTGCATATTTTCATATCTATGCTATATACATAATACCCCTGATCAATTTGTTCACTTTAGTTCATTTGATTCTTCATACTCTATTATGTTCAGTAATACTCTTTCCTCTATCACTTGGTAATGTCTGCAGAAAATGCTCAGTTTCGTCTTTAACCAGTTTGATCAGCCATGCATAAAATTCACATGTACACATCATGTGTGATTCAAAATGAATCTCTTGCCTTTTATATAGACATCATAAATTATTTAATTTTCATCCTTCATATTTTTCCACTTAATCTCTGTCGTTGATATTTCCACTTAAACCTTCCTCGGCAGTTGTATTAAAAACATGTTTCAATCTTCGTCATCCGATCTTCCTTGAATTTTCATAACCATTTGATCAACATAACAAACCTTATATTTACCTCAAAATCATCAATTTCCAGCTCAGTATTCTAGTCGGCCCTGATTTGAATAAATTACTCAGTCAATACCATGTTGTATTTGTTGATCTCTAAGTTTTGTTATCATTAGTGTCCCACACTTAGTCATTTATCTAGGCAGTTTCAGCTGGTCATCACTGTGGCCGAGCTATTTGGTTTAGGCTGGGCTATCTGGCACAGTAGTTGCCAAGAAGATAATATTTTTTGAGTCACATGGTTGCCAAGTTCAGTCTATGTTGAGCACCAGAGTCCTTTTGTGCTGAGCAAGACAGTTTTGTTATGTATGTCAGTAATGACACCAATTTCGAGGTAAGCTATTTTGGGCCAACTTATCTAAGCATTTAATATTTTCAATGGGATAATTATGCATTTAATTATTTTATCCTACTATGTGGCATGGAGCCAATCAGAAAATTGGAATTTCCAAGTGGCATAAGCATTTGATCCTAATTGTTGATCTAGATCTAATTGCCAGATATGTAAAGTATATTAAGATTACTTCTTACCCTAATTGGAGAGTACTCTGAGAGAAGGTGTATGCATACATGAGAGATGTGTGAAGGTTTGTTTTGATAGAGGAAGCATAGATCTACCAAAGTGAAAGTGCAGTGATCAGCAGAGTAAAGATATATCAAATTATTAGATCAAAGAAGGTATTGAAAAGAGGAGATCCGTTATCAGAATCAGAATGCATATCAAAGGATTAGATCTTGAGACAGTCTAACAAGTGTATCAGGTGAAATCTCTTAACAAAGTGGTTCTAACAGACCTTTCTAAATCTCTTAGCTGAGTGCTTACTTTGTTGTAATTTTAAATCCTTTTACAAGGTAGATTGTAATGATTTGTAGCTCTTAACTGGGCAGACCTTTAACTAGGTATATTACAAATTGTGATCAAATTTTGTAGCCCTACCATGTACACTTTATTGCTGCAGTAGTGAAGATTTTTTTGGGTATCATCCCCACCCTAGTTTTACCTTATTGGGTCTCTAGGTTACCAAATTTTGTGTCTTGAGTTATTTATTTATTGTCATGGATGCTACTAGATGATAGATCAATTACATTTATGCATGATTGTGGATTAGTTTGTTTTAAGTGATAAAAATTTGAAGATTTGATTCACCCCCCTCTTAGTATCTTGCTTTCACATATTGTATTTCCAACAATTGGTATCAGAGCTCAGTTCTCCTACAAAAGGTTTTAATCAGCTTGAGAGTATAGATCTTGAGATGGAGATTTAAAAATTGGGTAAAGTCATTGAGAATCAAAAGATTGAAATTCAGATAGCATTACATCAACTTGAGACAAGATAGGAATTGAGAAATTTCTTGGTATCTAGGAAAGATTTGGCCAAACAAATGATTGACACTCATTATCAGGAAGAAAACATTGCAAATCTATTTCAGAATGGAAACTCTACTAAGAGCGATGCAGCAATTTCAGATCTACTGGAAAGGAACAATACATTATGTGAAGAAGTCAGAAACCTGAAAAGAGAACAAGAAATGCAAATAGTAAGACTATGTGAAGTAGTGGAACAAGATAAGAAAGCTGAAGATGACAAAGCTATGGCTGAAGAAGATAAAAGAGTAATGAATATCAAACTTGATGATAGGACACATGATGTACAAATGATGAAAAATAATCAGGTTGACATGGTGAATCAACTGCTACTTGCAAATTAGGAGATCAGTAGGAAAGACATGGAAATTGTGAATCTGAGATTTGAGAACAGTCAATTGAAAGATGAATTGAGATCTAAGAAAGAACTTAATGAGAGATTGAACAGACCCAATGAAGCTTTGAATCATTTTGAAAACCTTATGGAAGCATCAAGGAGATCTAAAGATTCTTTCGGATTAGGTCATATCAAACAATAGACATCTACTGAGAAAGGAGAATCATCTAAGATTGGTCAAAAGAGGAATGCAAAGTCAAAGAAGATCAAACCTATATGCCACCATTGTGGAAAATCAGGACACATAACAAACATCTACCAAAGCAAGAATGGTAAGTCCAATCCTAAACCTAAGTTCAATGGTTATTGCTTTAACTATAAGAAGTTTGGACATCAAGCACATGAATGTTGAGAAAAGGGAAATAATGCACCTCCCATGCCTAGATTCAATGGGTATTGTTACAACTGTCAAAAATTTGGACATAGAGCATAAGATTGTAGATCTAATGCTAAACAACAATGGGCATCAAAGACACAAGCAAAAGCACCAAGGAAAGGTAACACCTACAATTGGGATTAAAACACATGGCATAGTTTTCATTGCTGTGGTGAGTATGGGCATGTTCCAGAAAACTATATAAAGACACATTTCAGAGTAAAATCTAAGAGTTGGATGAATGGAAGTCTAGTTTGCTATAATTGTCTAAAAATCAGTCACACTAGGAAGGATTACAAGATAAGGGTACCTACTCCTACTTTTGAATAAATTAGGGCACAGATGAACCAGACATGGATAAGGAAAACAGAACCGAGCAGCAGCGAAGCTACTGAAGCCGAGGTCACCCAATCCAATGGATCAGGTGATCACACCATCACTAATTAAGAAAAAAGGTATGTGAGGAACTATGTTTATATCTCATATATTTTATCAGTTCCTAACATATAAAGTGCAAAAGTCCATATCTGCATATGTTAAGATGCATCAGGACATATTTTTGAGACATGTACCTAGCAAAGTCAATATTCACTATTAGTGTCAAGAAACATTACTAATGTACACTGAGATCGAGATCTTCAGTATGTGCTGAGTTGGTATGGGTTGCAACCAAGAGATAGATGATTTTTGTGAGTTGTCCTAGGATAGTTGTTTGGCACTCACTCAATGGACAAAACATTTATTACAAACCTAACTTTTTACCTTTGGAGTCTATAAAGGAATGAGTCGTTCATTACTCATTTTTCACCTTGCGATTGATAATTTCATAGAGTGTTGGAGTATTTGCAAACTTGATTTCTGCAAAGATCTTTCAAAGACTTCTACAATGTGCCATCAGCTATCCTGAGTAAAAAGTGCAAATTTTGACATTTATCGAGGTATTATGTTCATCGTCTTTGAAACCCTATTTCTTTCAAAATCATGGTTGCTAGTTCTTCTGTAGCAGCGAATCGTATGGAGAAGGAGTTGCTAAAAGTTCAATTGGTAAGGTGTGACACATGTGCGCCTCCTAATTTTTGAGTAGTTCCTGAGAGTGCCATCTAGGGTTATCTGACTGGAGCCCTATCATAGATTCCACCTAAGGTACTCATGATTCATGATATTAGGTCATGTTATGTGTGCAAGATAAGTGAATTTGGCGATCATGAGCTAAGAGAATCTTACAGCAAATTGTGCAAAGATGGAGCCCTAAAAGTTGAACACAAACATTTAGCCGAGAGAGGGTTAACTCATCCCTAGATTTTTTGAGGGATTTCAGAATGGAATGGATCAAGATTGTTCTTAGTCGTATACATGACATGAACATATGGCTGGAAAATGGACTACTTAAGATTACAAAAGAAATCATCCATCACCTAACTGGTTATCCAATTGTTAACGGGAAGAGAACCATGAGATTTCAGAGTAAGGAAAACATAGAAGAATTCATTGGAGCTATTTGGAATAAAAGAGGAATGAAGATCTCTACTATTATAGATTTTGAGCTTGATTTTCCATTAGGGTTATTGCTCATAAGTTTTATCAGTCGAGCCGACTGGACAGTGTCCCATACATTGCAGTCAACCAAGCTTGGAAGATTGTGAAGAAGGATCATACTTATGACCTTGTCGAGCTTCAATTGATGCAACTAGCTGAGAACCTTTCTTCAATTAGAAAGACAAAGAATTCAATGTGTAAGTTTGGATCTCTTCTCATTTGTATATTTTTCTACATACATAATACATTTCCTAATTTTGGAAACATTGTGTGGAAAATAGACAGACCTATTACACAGCAAATTAATGCATTTATTCAGCAATTAGGTGATAACTTTAACAATGTGATGGGAATATATTTTGTCAAATTTAACAAAAAAAATGAGATTGAGGAGAAGAATTCCCATATCACTAGTTGAGAAACACTATGAGGATATATGTTTTCTGGTAGACACAGATTTTACTTATGTTCAGGCTATAGTACCAAGGGTATCATGGCTAAGGCCATTACCTTATGAAGTGAACATTGATGAGACGTCTCCAGCTATAAAAACTCTATTAGCAGAAGAGATTGATGGTGCAACCAAACATTTTGGAAACTATGAAGAAGATAAATCCAAAATCTCTATGGATTTGATGGCTGGCACTATGGAGAGGAAAAGGAAAAAGATTGTCAAAAATCTAAAGAAGATGGTTGGAATTGAGAGTGATGAAGAAATAGAGGATGCACCTTTGGGTTTATCAACATGACATGGAGAAGATATGTCTAGTGGGGAAGAGGAGAGTGAACCTGAAGAGAGTATCACTGTGAAAGGAAAAGGGAAGCAGCTAGTGGTTGTCAAGGCAACTAAAGAAAGCAAAGCCAAACCTAAGGCTACCCCTCCTGTTGCTAACCGGCATAGGACAAGGGCATCAACCATTTAATCTCAATTCAAGTCAACATAAGTATATACAAAGAAGAATGTTGGAGAGAGCAGTTCAGGGAAGAGAAAACAAGTTGAAACAAAGGCAGTGACGAGTAAGCTTGAGAAGAGATCAAGGAGAAAACTAATCTTGGAGAAAGAATATGATGAGGAGAAGATATATATAGATGAACCCAGTAACATACCTACAACATCACATAAACCAATGACCAATATTGATGAGGTATGCAAGAATATTAGAAGTACAGTTGGATTAGCAGGATTTAAGTTTATCAAGTATGAGAAGCAAAGCATAGAAAACAAGCATAAGATTCAGGAAGCATTATTAGATATGATGTGTACATTCAAGATGACACCTGTAGAGATAGGAAACCTTGTTCCTATATAAATTTATGATATTTTATCACAAAAGTGGTAGTATGCTTTGATGACTGAAAGACAAATAGGGAAGGAACACTAGCTAAGGTCATTCTTGATTTAACCAAGAAACAGATAGCCAAGTTCATTGAACAATATCAAAGGAAGTTTATTCCTAAACAAAGAGCCTATGCAATATTTAAAAATGATGTTGAAGGTGTAGTACAATAGAGCACCAGAATATGAAAAGAAACTTTTGGGTTAATCACTAAGAAGGAAGATAAGAAAGGTGACGGCACCTCAGAACAGAAGGAAATGGAAGAAGAAATTGCTATTGATCAAGCAGAGACTAAGATAGAACCACAAGAGGAAATAGGTGATGGGCAGACTGTAGATTTGATAATGGATAGTCACATTGACACTACACTTGAAGATAACAGTAATGTGGATGTCAAGGATCAGAATGAGCTGAAAGACACAGGTATGCAATCGCCCATTTAGGAAACTGAGGCCGAGACAGAGAAAGAAGGAGAAAGGGAGGTAATCAATACGAATCCACCTATTTTAGAGGTTGTACAAACAATTTTAGAGAGTGGAGATAAGATGGAATAAATTTCAAATAACCCAAAGAACAAGAGGCTATACAAGTGCTGGTGGATCTACCACACTCTGTATCATCTACTCCCACTAGACCCAAAATAGGAAGTATACTTGATCAGCAGGAAATCTTGACTCAAATGAAGGTAGCAATTGAAATTAATACTGACAAAGGAAAATATATCACAGAACCTGAGCCAATTATCAGCTCACCAGAGCTCAAGAAGAGCAAACTAAAAAAGAAAAATTCACCATGCTTAAATGTCACATTGGATGAAGTTATTTTGATTCCTAAATGGGATCTTGAGAGTTTGACATATGAGAAAATTCAGACCCTTCAAGACCTATTGAAGAGGAAGAAGAGGCAAGAGGAAATGAAGAGGGAACAAAAGCATAAGAAAGTTCTGCATGACATAAAGGATATTTTTGTTAAAGCTTTTGATATGGAAGATGTAAATGAGAAAGCACCAATACTGGAACAGTTAGTTTACATTGTGTGGAAAGTTACTCATGAAAATATTGAGGCAAATGAAAAATTGTTGCAATGGTCTGAGAGAAGATTTGAGAATAAAGTCTTGGAGAAGATATCTGGAGAGATTGCTACCAAACAGGTTGAACTTTCTTCTCTTGTTGAGATTCTTGAGGAAGTTGCAAATAACGTCTTTTCATTGTACAAAAGATTATGTGATGTAACATTCTTTAAAAAGGATAATCAACAGCTTATTCAAAATTTTCATTTAGATATGAATTCAATAGCACATTCATTGAGCATGGATGCTAGTTCTAGCTCCATACATTTAGATAGGTTGACTCATGCACAAAGGAGATTAGTCGAGCTTATGGCTGAAGATGGCCGAATCAGGGCCAAATTAATAACAATTCAGGCTAATTTGATACCTCATCTGGAGGTTATTCAGATGGAACTAATAGCTACACAATAATTAGTCAAGAGAGATTCTCATTTCTCTATTGTAGATAGTTTGGTAAGTCTAGCTACCGAGCTAGAAGTTAAGTTGGAGGTTATGAAGTTTGTTAAGGATAGTTGGGATACATCATTTGCATTGATTTTACGGCTTCATAAACCATTTTTGGACAAATATAACTTAACCCCTACAGCTATCAGTGACAAAAACAAGGGCCAAACAAGACAGGAAATAGGAAAAGATGTGTAGAACCTGTAGACACCCGAAAATGGACAGGCTTGCGACTTTACATTAAAAACACTAATTTTCATCTATTAGTTAATGGTTTTGTAATCATTAAATAATCATCTATTTTTCTCTAAATTCATTCCCCAAATCATCTAATCAAATTCCCAAAATTAATTAAATAATTAATTTTATTTAATTAATTAACCTTAATTGATTAATTACCATTAATTAATAAATTAAATTCAATTTCCTATAGTTTAAATTCAAATATTTAAACTTACTAATTAAATT
>MU223242.1:3991710-4004592 GCA_018584345.1 Thuja plicata | reverse complement strand
ATTATCTCACATGTTGAAAACTTTAATTAAATAAATGAATTAAATATTCATTTATCTTCAAAGAGATAACTCCAATCAGATCACATGGGTTACTCCACCCATCTCTCCAATCCACATGGGTAACTTCTCCCACCTCTCCAGTCCACATGGGTAACTTCACGCACCTCTTCAGTTCAAAAAGGTAACTCACAATTAGCTCTTCAGTCAACCAAACTCTGTCTCCTCTTTAAAAATTGAAGAGGTGGAGTTTATTGATGGCCTCTCCAATTCCCTTTGATCTCAACCATTCATCTCCCTATCTCTGGGATTGATCTCAAACGTTCATTTCATCCCCAATTCCTATATAATAAACCCTTCATAACCATTTAAAGGATCCAGGATTTCAAGCTCCCGTGTGCCATTACTATGTTAGTTTGGTTCTAGCATTCAAGTCATCTTGTGATCACACACTCATTTCAACTAGAGAATTCTCAACACTTCTCAAGTCATAGACGCTGCCCACCCCAACACTAAGCATCAAGAACAGCGTTTCGGAAGGAGTAGAGAGAAACAATAGCAGCTTCAAGCGCTTCGGGGTTTGCATTCATTTGTTTTCCTTTCTTTGCTTGTACATTTTATTGGTTATGCTTCAAGTTATTCATTTTAGTAGTATTTGTGTATTGGATTTATATCATTTGTAAAAAAATTGCTACTAACCCTTGCCTTTGGAAAGCTTGGGAACCACGAATCATGAAGAGGAGGCGTACATTTTGGTGAACCCAACACAAATCAGCATTTCTTATCAAAAAAGTTATATTTTTGGAAAGGTATTGAAATTATAGAGGGGGTCTATTCTCTGTTATTTTAATTTCTGTGAAATTATTTTGCAAAAATAAAAAATCTTTTCAAACTGGTCTTTTATGATAAAATGGATCCCTAGGGCACAAATTAAGGAATTATGATCTAAATTTTTTTTTTAGGTACCCTTTGACATAAGAAATCTACAGTCCAAAATTTAGATTTTTCTGAATTTTTTACAATTTTTTATAATTTTTTTATTATATTTCATAAAAATTTAATTTTGGACACAAATCAATATTTCTTATCAAAAAAGTTAGATTTTTGGAAAGGTCTTCAAATTATACAGGGACTTTATTCTCTATTATTTTATTTTTTCTGAGAAATATTTTCAAAAAGAGAAAGATCTTTGAAAAAGTTTTCTTTTTGTGTGTTCTTTCTTGATTTCTTGGGATTTAGAAAATGACTAATGGCCAAGAGGATAATCAAACGCATACCAGGTGCTAGAGCATTAAGAGTTGCCAGAAGGAGAACCATCAACTATTGATCACAACAAAGGGCTATTCTTGCAATCATAGCTAATGATCAAAGCGAAGCAAACATGAGGTACATTGATTCAATTAAGAGATTCACAGGTAAGTATAAAGTCACCATTAATTTCAGGAATCTCAACAATCCCCGAGTTTTCATATATTTTTCTATTTTGGATTGAAAGCTTTCATTTTTGAAGATACTAAACACTTTCTTTGGTAGGTACAACTCGAGGAGGCAAGATAACAATACAACTTAAAATTCATTCATTTGTCGATTTGGGTTTAAAAAGAACAGTGTTTGTCACACATCTTACATCTCACATTTTAAAATTGGGCTTAAAATTGACGTGGGGACTAAAATCTAACAAGGCAAAGAATTTCTTGATTTGGTGCATTAAAATTGAACAAGCAATCAACACCTACTTTTGGGCTTAAAATTGAACACTTGTGCTTGTATGGTGGTGTAACTTAGTTCACATTTCAAACTTTTGGAGCTTAATCAATTTACCTTGTGTCTAGATTTTGGGTGCACTTGCATAAAATATTAGGTTAGAAACCTTTGTACTTTTTAGAAAGGCCTATCTGGGGAATGCACTTCTTCCTTGGAGAATGACCTTAAACCAGTAATCTTTTTGATCGGTATAAAAATAAGGCGCAAACCAAAGTTCTATCTTATCTAGCCAAGCTCGGGCAAGGTGTGGTGGTGATAGTCTGGATTGGGTGAATATCCCTAAGGAGACAACGTGATCAACTAGGCTCTTAAGTGAGTCACAAATGTACAAACTGATTGGAGAGACACCATAGACCCTTACTACAACCTTGATTAATTAGAGGCCAACCTGTTTTACCTCCGAACGGGTACCTTATTATAGTGCAAGGGGTTGAAAAATTTCCCCCCAAGATCCCCAACATATGTGTCCCATGGTATTTTTGTAGTGAAAGAGATCTTCACTTCGTGGAAACAATACCTGGAAATGGAAAAAACACGGGCACCTACGTCATGGACCTTCGTGTCCTAGTAGTATGACAATTGTTGTGTGAGCTAACGGACATTCAAGCATTGGGCCTATAACATTGTATTCTAAAGCCATTGACCTAGATTAAATCTGACTGTTCATTGTCGAGACCTTGTGACAACCTTGCAACTTGAAAAAGTTGTAGAACATACACAGTGTCAGTCTTCATTCTTCAAAACACAGTGTCTATTGTGCTTGTTTCTTTGATCAGTTTCTGAAAACGTAAAACAAAACATCCAAGCTGTCAAAACAAGTCAAACGTGTTAAATTCTAGGGTTTTCAACGTCAACTATCTTGCAAATTAGAATCATTATTCCAAAAATATCAAAATGGTCAGGCAGTGATACCCATCTCTTAGTCTTTCTGAGACTGTTTCCTATTTACCGCAATTGCCCGCATTGTGCCGCAATTGAAGGAAGTTTGTCTCATTTAACTTTTTTATTGCCACAATCATATTGTTTATTGCCGTAATCAGTGATAAATTACCGCAATCGACCATTTACTTTTTTGCAATCGATGGAGTTGTACCATAATTTACCAGAGATATATTACACCTATTTTTAACCTTAAAAAAACCTTGAGAGAACTCTTCATTTGATGTCCAAAACTAGTGTCTATCCCAAGAAAACGTGAAGAAAATTGTGTGAATCTCTAAACATTAAAGATCATCCCTTCTCTGTAAAGCATGATTATTGTCAAAACATTGTTAGTTCGAAGGCTCAGACTCAAAATACCTTGATCTCATCATATCAAACATCATCATCCTTATCAAAGTGACTTTGTCCAAAGTAAAGGTCAGAAAATCTTATCTTTTTACATCATCACCACTTTGAGGTCAAGCTATATCAAAATCTATCCCTAGAATTACCCTTGTTCTAAACATAACTCGGACTTCCTTAGAAAGGATTTTCTTCTTTGTTTTCTTTATATCACTTGTTTTAGTTACAAAACCTGGACCACACTATGTCTCAAACACCTCATGGAGGGCCTTACACAAGGTCTAAGGATAGAACACAACCTGATGAGTCATATATCAATAGATTCCCCACTTGGGAAATAGAGCAAGAGAATGATCCTTTCATAAATACCAGTTCTACTCTATTCCTTGAACAACCCCGTGGGGCAGCTCTTTTCCAAAATGTCACAGAAAGGAACTAGAGGATATAGAGAAAGATGCTTATTCCACACAAGTAGTTGACATTGTTGTAGAGAGGAATCCCAAACGCTTCTTAGCCATGCTGATAAATAAAGGAGTCAAGCTCCCCGCTGAATTCAGTGTATCAACCATATGGCCTAAAAACCCTCTCGCAGGTCAAAACACTACTCAGCCTCCTTAGATACTACCCGTTGTCTCTCAAATCTTCCCACCATTGGTATTACCCACATTAACACAGATGATACCTAGTCAAACCAATGACACAAACTAGGCCAGCACATCTTCCACTCAAAACATGACAAGCTCGCAACTGAGTGCACCTATGGTTACTAGTATGCTCCCACCTTCGGTCACATGACTGGGGAAATCAAGCTCACAAGCTACACCAAACATCAACTATTCTAAAACTATGCCACTACTATAGTCAACTCATACTAGTCTTGGGATCAATACTTCATGCCCACAAGGATCCGTCTATGTAGGTACAACTTACAGTCAATGCCCACCCAAGGCTACACCTTTTCCCATTCTGACATCAATCCAACCCCCGCAACAACAACCCCAACTTCAGTTGCCTCAAATCCAACCCCCGCAACAGCAACCTTAGCTTCAGTTGCCTCAATTTCAACCCCTGTAATAGAAACCCCAGCTTCAGTTGCCTCAAATCCAACCCCTATAGTAGCAATCCAAGCTTCAATTGCCTCAATTCCAAAATCAACAACAACAACCCCAGCTTCAACCCCAACCTTAGCAACAGCAATATCAACCCCAATTTCAAACACAATAGAAAACGCATCAGAACCCACCATGGCCTACTCATGTGCCCCCATTTCCAAATCACTCAGTGGGAAACCAATGTCATGTCCCCAGGATGAAATCCTATGTTCCTACTCAAGGGACACAAAGTCGCAGCCTCATACCCACTATAGCACAGAGGAACATCCTCACACATCAACCTCAATATCCAATGGACATGTTAATGCAACAAGTGCAAACCCTTCAAACCCAAATGATGGATATACAAAATCAGGGGCAAACTAAATCCTACACTATAGAGGATTTATACCCATATCCCTTTGACTATTCTCTCCACATGTCTCCATTCCCAAATCACTTCTCGGTACCTAAATTTGAAAAATATAGGGGCAATACCAACCCTATTGAACATATCTGAGAGTTTTTTGCTAGTTGCATCGAAGTCGCCCATGATGAAACATATTTAATATGACTATTCCCACAAAGCTTGGTCGGACAAGCAATAGAATGGTTCTCGCATTTACCTCATGGCATTCAGTCTTGGGGTGAACTGGCTAAAGAGTTCATAGCTCACTTCCATCATAACATCGAGCGCAAGGTTAGCATCAAGGAGCTTTGTGATATCAAACAGAAGGATGGAGAGTCTTTTTTGAAGTTCCTATAGAGATGGAGGAATATGGAAAACCACACAACATATGATGTGCCTGAAGAAGACCTAATAGTCATGTTTGTTGACAATCTAATTCCAGACATGTCATTCACAATAGAGTTATAGTTACCACCAAACTTCACACAACTCATCAAACAAGGAGTTCATTGTGAGAAGAACTTAGTCAAACGAGGAATCCTTGCAGATCCAACACAATCTAATACAAAGAAAAATGCAACGAACAAAGCTAAGTGGTGGAACAAAAACAAATATGTCACTAGCAATGGTGTCATTGATGTGAAGACAGTCAACTATGCACAACCCAAGGTGTCACTTCAAGGCGCACCTGTGGCCAACCAAAAACCCATAGGGCCCACAAAGCAAGCATACACCCAAAACCAACCTCCCCCTGTACAAGCGGCCGTTGTGTCAAACAGTCAACAACAGAATCAACACAGACCATGGTTTCAATTCTAGCAACGAGATTTCACACCATTAGGAGAGCCAATAGAATCAGCTTTATGCAAGTTGATACAATCAAACACTATCACTCTCCCTGAAATTAGGGACTTTGAATAGGATGTGAACAAACCAAGGTGGTATAATGACAAGGATTTTTGTGAGTTTCATCGAGTGAAAGGGCACAAAATGTCTAACTATTACCGATTGAAACACGTTATCCAAGATCTGATTGACATAGGGTTCATCGATGTGAAAATACCCAAACCAAAGGCATGACTGATCACACTATCTTCAATGATACCTTCCATGATCACAATAAGGGAAAAGCCTCCAGGTCTGGTGGACAAGAAAAACAAGTTAACTATATGTATGCCAACAGTGATAATGTTATCAATTGCCTCAATCCTTCAAATAGCCATGTGGCTACAATCACTATCAAAGACCTAGGTAACAAATGTGTTGTAACAACACATCATGCCAAATTCATCTTGCAAGGAGTACCACCTTCACCTACTGTATCTACCAATCCTAAAGCAAACTTAGATCCACAGCCAGGCATAGTGGATCAACTAAAGCGCACACCTACCCAGATCTTTATATTGCGCATATCTCCACAGCATAAACTGGCACTTGACCAAGCCCTTCAAAATGCAACAGTCCCAAGGGACATAACACCCAAGAGCTTAAAAATGATGGCCAACCATATAGCTGCTAACAAACATGTCACATTCATAGACCATGATTTTCCACCGCATAAAACCCTGCATAATGATCCTTTGCACTTACTTGTCTAGGTCCACAAAAGCGCTATTCGTAGGGTCCTTTTTGATGGTGGAGTTGAGTTAAACATATGTACTCTAAAGTTAATCAAGTAACTAGGCTATTTAGAATCAAGCATTGATGTCACAAGGAGGATAAATATCAGAGCTTATGATGAAGAGGAAAGGTCCTCTAAAGGTATTATCATTCTACTTGTCTGTATCAGTCTAGTGGTCAAAAACACTCCCTTCCAGATCCTAGACCTTGAGTTGGGATACAACATGCTACTAGGGAGACCCTGGATACATGAAATGCAATCCGTACCTTTGACATACCATCAAGGCATCAAGTTCCCACACTAGGGAGAGGAAATCATCATAGAGGGAGATCCCAATCCTTTCCAATACTATAAAGCGGTCCAAATCAACACTGATAACTAGGTACCATTAAACCAAGATGCAAGCATCCCATCCTCTTCAGATTTGAATCCCAAGGATGTCACACGAACAGTAGGAAAGACAGTCATTAACCAGGATGCAAGTATTCCCTCCTCTTTAGATTCAAATCTTAAAGATATCACACAGAAAATGGGCAAGATATCTATTACTGACAAGGGTTGTGGTGAATATAGATATGAAGAGGCTTTTACCATCATGCACATGCCTCAGAGCCTAATAAATTATGGCATGCCACAACCTGTTATTATAACAAAACTCCGCAGCCTATTTTATTCAGATGTCCACCCACAACCTTTGTCAGATGGGGAGACATAGCAGAAGAAAAGTCATTTGAACAAGACATCAGTACCTAGTTATACCAAGACTCACCAGAGACAATCTGACCATCCCTACCCCTGTCAAACTATGGTAATGGTTACACAATGTTACAAAGATTTGGGTACAATGGTACAACTAGTCTGGGGGCAAGGCAACAAGGCTTAATGGAATTGTATCTCCCACCAACCCAGAGAAACAAAAGAGGGTTGGGCTATGGGAAAATAGGAACACGTCCAGTGATCCAAGACATCCAAGTCAATCAAGAACAAATAGAATAGATGCACTAGGGGCACAACATAGAACATTTCTTGATAAGCAACATATTAGCAATGTTGTTTCCCACCGAAGAGGGAACCACACAAACCAAAATAGACCTCCACATAGAAATCGATGATAATGAAGGAAGTGAGACATCTAACGAGTGTTCTATTGAGACTGACTCCCACGAGTATGAGTGGAGATCCTTTCATGACTCTGAACCATCGATCCTAGATTATTCCCCTTGTTAAGACACTATCATAAACCTAGAAGACTTATTTGACCAACTGAACATTACCGAACAACCCTCCATAGATAAGCATGCCATTTATCAAACCTCAAGTGGTGCATCCACATCACAGTCTATTTTTGTGGGAACCATTTATGTAGTCCCTTTCAATCAACTAGAGTCAAACAACCATGAAAGTATATGTATTTTAAACCCAGAGCTAATAGAGTGGGAGCAACAAGGACCCCCTGATTTAGATATCTTCGAGAATGATGAGGCTATTGCTAATTTCATGGGACTTAGGGAAGGAATTCCATCAGGAGACCACAAGGCAGGCTTCTCCATTGACCTTGACAGAGCGGCATATTTCAGGGAGGAAGCTCTTCTTTCCAGTCCACAAAAGGAAAAAAGAACAAAAGAATGATAAAAAGCTAAAATAGGACGTATCTTCTAGCAAAAACCTCACTGAGGTGCTAGAATATGGAAAGAAGGAACTCCTCCCCTTGACAGAGGAGAAATCAGCATTACTAGCAGAAGAAATAGAAGAAGTCAATTTGGGAGATGACAAGAACCCAAAGAACATATACTTGGCAAAATCACTCACCCCTGAGGAGAGAGAATAGTTTATCAGCTTCTTTAAAGAAAGCATGATCAATTTTGCATGGTCCTACTCGAATATGCCAGGGTTAGATCCAGGGCTAGTACTACACCATCTCCCATTGCTACCCAGTGCCAAACCTGTCAAACAGAAGCTGAGAAAGATGCATCCCCATGTTGCATTTCTAGTAAAAGTAGAATTGAAGAAGCTCTCGGATGCTAAGTTCATAAGACCTATACCATACGCAGACTGGATATCTAACTTGGTGCCAATTACAAAGCACAGTGGTCAGATACAGACTTGCACAGACTTTAGAGATCTCAACATAGCTTTTCCCAAAGATGACTTTCCCTTACCCAACATTGATATGATAGTAGATCTAACCTCTGGAAATCAAATGCTATCACTCATGGATGGCTTTTCAGGGTATAATCAGATAAGGATCACACCCGAGGATCAACATAAAATAGCTTTCACATTTCCTTGGGGCACTTACTATTGGAACATCATGCCATTTGGTCTCAAAAATGTAGGTGCAACATATCAAAGGGCTATGACAACAATATTTCATGATCTCATCCAAAAAATAATGGAAGACTATGTGGACAACATACTAGCAAGGTCAATGCTTTGTAAAGATCATCTACAAGTATTTGGACCAATCTTTGACAGAATGCAATAATACAAAGTCCATTTAAACCCAAAGAAATGTGCATTTGATGTCACAGCAGGAAAGCTACTAGGGTTCATAGTGTCACATAGAGGCATCAAAGAAGACCCGGAGAAAGTCAAAGCAATACTGGACATGCCTCCACCATCAAACCTGAGACAACTGAGAGGGTTACAAGGAAGGCTCCATTCAATCAGGTGCTTCATAGCTCAGCTAGTAGACAAGTGCCACCCATTCCAACATCTACTGCACAAAGACATCAAATTCATATGGACAAAGCAATGCAAACAAGCATTCCAAACATTCAAGGACTACCTCCTCAAGTCTCCTATATTGGTGCCACCAGTCCAAGGTAGACCATTGCTTTTGTATATCTCAGCAACAGAGTCAGCATTAGGTGTACTCTTGGCACAACATGATGATGTAGGTAAAGAAAGGGCCATCTACTATCTAAGCATAACATTGGTAGGATATGAGCTCAACTATACACCAATTGAAAAGTCATGCCTTGTAGTTGTCTTTGCTTCCCAGAAGCTGAGACATTATATGTTGAGTCACCAAACAAATTTGATTGCACATATTGATCCTTTAAAGTACCTCCTAAGCAAAGCAGTGCTCACCAGATGACTTGCAAATTGGGTAATGATCTTAAGTGAGTTTGACATTGAGTCGTAGACAGAAAGGCCATCAAAGGGAAAGTGATCATAGATCAACTAGCAGAGGCACCCATTTAGGACCATCAGCCTATAATTTCTAACTTTCCTGACGAATCTATTATGACACTACAACCAATGATCGAGGTATGGCAACTATATTATGATGGGTCATGCATGAACCATGGTGCGGGGGCAGGGATAGTGCTTATCACTCTAGATCATGATACAATTCCAAAGTCTTTCAGACTCAACTTCCCATGCACTAACAACATAGCAGAATATGAAGCACTGGTCATCGGTCTAAAGATAGCAATTAAATGGAGAATCAAGAACCTAAAGGTCTTTGGAGACTCACAGTTGATCATTAGTAAATTCAACAATGATTATACAACCAAAGATGAGAAGCTCATACCATACAGAGCATAGATGGAAACACTACGCACCAAGTTCGATTACATCATCTTCGAGCAAGTCCCATGAGCACAGAACAAAGTTGCAGATGAGATGGCTACCATAGCATCACTGATTGATATGCCAGGCAACAAAAAAAGATTCCAGCTTCTAGTAGAGAAACTCTTGGTGTCATCACACCAAGCATCTATCATAGAATCAGCATGCATCCTTGTTGGTCCTAAATCGCCATGGTACCAAGATGTCTATAACTATCTCCAAAATAGTGTCTTACCTCCCAACTTGTCTAGGAACCAGAGAAAGTCCCTCATCCACCAAGCCTCTAGGTATACCATCCTCTCAACTACTTTATATAGAAGAAGTCTAGATGGAATTCTACTACGATGTCTCACTTCCATGGAATCCCAGAAAGCTTTGTATGAGGTACATGAAGGAATTTGTGGAACCCACGGAGGTGGCAATAGCTTAGCTAAGAAGATCATCCACATGGGATACTATTGGCCCACAATAGAGGAAAATGCACACAAACATGTTCAAAGGTGTAGACATTGTTAGATTCATGGAGACCTCATCCATGCACTAGCCCAAGAACTAAATCCTATCACATCACCATTGCCTCTTTCCATGTGGGGATTTGACCTAGTGGGAAAAATTACACCTTCTTCAGCAAATGGACACAAATACATCATAGAATCAACCGAGTACTTCACCAAGTGGGTGGAGGCAATTCCCCTCACTTACATCACTGGAAAGCAAATAGCAATGTTCATACTTAACCACATTATCTGTCGATACGGGATCCCTCAAACTATCCTGACAGATCATGGTACACCTTTCCAGAACAAAGATTTTGAAGAGCTATACAAATAGTTCCATATCAAACAAGGGTTCTCTTCCTTTTATTATCCTCAAGGGAATGGCCAAGCTAAAGCTACAAACAAAACAATCTTGAAAATCTTGAAGAAAACGGTGAACGAATCAGGGTGAGACTAGCATTTACACCTTAGTCCCGCATTATGGGCATACAAAACTAGTGTGATAACACCTAAAGGAGCCACTCCTTTCTCCCTAGTCTATGGATTAGAGGTGGTATCACCCCTTGAAGTATAAATACCATCCCTAAGGATATCTTTGAAGAACCTAATTACAGATGAGGACTACAGAGTAGCAAGGCTAAGTGAACTGGAGTTACTAGATGAAAGAAGATAGCATGCCTTTGACCACTTACAAGGCTATCAAAATCAGCTTAGAAGAAACTATCACAAGAAGGTGAAGCCACAAACATTTGAGGTAGGAGACCTTGTCTTCATGGAAAATCAAAAGAACCAAGCAGAGCGAGTCAAACCTAGAAAGTTTGAGCCTAACTGGTTAGGCCCATTTGTCATTATCATCTCTACTCAAAGTGGGGCATTCATACTAGCAACACCAAAAGGAGATCATCTCCCCGAATACATCAACAACATGCACCTCAAGAGGTTCTACCCTTGAGGTCTCTATGGTTAAGGCACCTATCTACATATCCAAAAAATACCAAAAAATTTAGAAAATACAAAATGTTACCTTGGTGAAAACCTGGCAATCAGGCACCTTGATAATGACAAAAACAAAAAAAAAATCATAAAAACTAAAGAGAAACAAAATTTCTCTCTCAGTGAAAACCTAGCAAACAGGCGCTATTGAGTAGGTACCTTGGTGAAAACCTGGCAAACAAGCACCAAGTGTTCAAATCTAGCTTCACCATCAATGAACTCCAAAAGCTTGAGTAGATTTCAAATGCAAGAATGACTAACCAAGCTATATCCAGAAGCACATTCCCCTTTGAGCACCAACACTTATCCATGGTTAGTACTGGTCCACTAGACTAGGGGGCGATTCTAAATTTCCTGAAAAAAGTCCAAAAAAATTGGAAAACTCATCAAAAAATCCAAAAAAGATCAATTTTTTTTTGAGAAAATCAATCTTCATAAAAAACATTCAAAAATTTGCAAAATCCCAAGCAATAAAACCAACTCGGTTATCAAGAGAGAAAGGGCGATCATGCCCAGTCAACCAATGTCACAATCATGAGCTTTGTGAATCAGCATTGGGCTCATCTAACACAGCTTTATCAATCTATTAGATCAATCAGCAAGCAACTGGCCACCAAGCCAATCTATCAATTGTCACAATCATGAGCTTTGTGAATCAGCATTGGGCCCATCTGACATAGCTTGATCAACTACCAAAATGATCAAATCAATATATCAATTTTCATAATCATGAGCTTTGCGAATCAGCATTGGGCCCATCTGACATAGCTTGATCAGCTACCAACATGATCACAATCAATCAATACAATCATATCAATCATCTTACACACTGATGGATATGCTCAAACCAAACAGGTCAGTCTTATATGAGTAATCTATTACTGAAACCAGACACACTCAAGCAATCAAGCCAATCAAGCCAATCAAAAGAGTCGAGCCAATCAAGAGAGTCCAACTGCATCGAGGAACCATCCAAAAATATTGACTAGGTCAGTCAGTCGGTTAGATGTCAGTCTATATTTCATGGTTATGTTCTTATGCTACTCCAGGATCCACCATGTGAGGAGAGTAGCTATGATAGATCATGACTTATTTTCTTTGATTGTTGTCTTTGAATGTTCACATCGATTTTAGGGCCATGATGATTTAGGATAAATGTGGTAGGTGTTATCACTTATCTGGAAGCCACATAGTTCCACGATCTAAGCTTAACCCTAGGAAAGAATTGGACATTCCTTCTCTTTTATTTTTCTTGTTTGGTTTTATAGAATCAAGAGCTCGCAGCGCTATTCAGATGGACTCTGAGTGTTTTGGAGTTCTATCTTGATTTATATGGTCTTTCCCTTTTTATGTTGCAAACAAGAGCTCATGATGCTATCCAGATGGACTCTAGGGGCATAGGAGTTCTATCTTGTTTGCTTGGATTTCCCTTTTGGAAATAAAGAGCTCACAGTATTATCCAGATGGACTCTGGGTGCATAGGATTTATATCTTGGTTTCTTTGTTTTATATTAAGTCATAGGACAAGCGGTATCCAGATGGTCAATATCTGGGTGCTTTTGGCTCTCTTTCTTTTCAAATAGGGAACATAGTTGAACCCAGATGGTCAATATTTGGGTGCACTAGGTTCTCTTTCTATTCAATCTC
>MU223242.1:3980203-3991059 GCA_018584345.1 Thuja plicata | reverse complement strand
AAATTCCCAAAATTAATTTTATTTAATTAATTAACCTTAATTGATTAATTACCATTAATTAATAAATTAAATTCAATTTCCTATAGTTTAAATTCAAATATTTAAACTTACTAATTAAATTCTTCCAGTTAAATTAATTTAATTTCATTCAATAAAGCAGTTCTAAATCAAAAAGAATTCAATTATCTCACATGTTGAAAACTTTAATTAAATAAATGAATTAAATATTCATTTATCTTCAAAGAGATAACTCCAATCAGATCACATGGGTTACTCCACCCATCTCTCCAGTCCACATGGGTAACTTCACCCACCTCTCTAATCCACGTGGGTAACTTCACCCACCTCTTCAGTTCAAAAAGGTAACTCACAATTAGCTCTTCAGTCAACCAAACTCTGTCTCCTCTTTAAAAATTTAAGAGGTGGAGTTTACTGATGGCTTCTCCAGTTCCCTTTGATCTCAACCTTTAATCTCCCTATCTCTTGGATTGATCTCAACCGTTCATTTCATCCCATATTCCTATATAATAAACCCTTCATAACCATTTGAAGGATCCAGGATTTCAAGCTCTCGTGCGCCATTACAATGTCAGTTTGGTTCTAGCATTCAAGTCATCTTGTGATCACACACTCATTTCAATTAGAAAATTCTCAACACTTCTCAAGTCATAGACGCTGCCCACCCCAATACTAAGCATCAAGAATAGCGTTTTGGAAGGACTAGAGAGAAACAATAGAAGCTTCAAGCGCTTCGGGGTTTGCATTCATTTGTTTTCCTTTCTTTGCTTGTACATTTTATTGGTTATGCTTTGAGTTATTCGTTTTATTAGTATTTGTGTATTGGATTTATATCATTTGTAAAACCTTTGCTACTAACCCTTGCCTTTGGAAAGCTTGGGAACCACGAATCACGAAGAGGAGGCGTACAGAACCAGGTATAAATATCTTTACTGAAGGCATGTATATTATGTAGATAAAGTATGAAGTATAATCTAAGGGGGAGTACATTGTGTACTTAGGAAAATTTTATGAATATAAAAGAAATGATAAGTGTTTTTGCCACTAATATCAAAGGGGGAGATTGTTGATCTCTAAGTTTTGTTGATCATTAGTGTCCCACACTTAGTCATTTATCTAGGCAATTTTATCCGGTCATCACTACGGCCGAGCTATCTAGCACAGTAGTTTCCGAGTAGATAATAGTTTCCAAGTCACACAGTTGCCAAGTTCAGTCCATGCTGAGCACCAGAGTCCTTTTGTGTCGAGCAAGATAGTTTTGTTATGTATGTCAAGAATGACACCAATTTTGAGGTAAACCATTTTGGGCCGACTTATCTAAGCATTTAACATTTTCAACGGGATAATTACACATTTAATTATTTGATCCCACTACGTGGGATGGAACCAATCAAAAAATTGGTATGTCCAAGTGGCATAAGCATTTGATCCTGATCATTGATCTAGATCTAATTGCCAGATCCGTAAAGTATATTAATATTACTTCTTACCCTAATTGGAGAGTACTGTGAGAGAAGGTGTATGCATACATGAGAGATGTGTGAAGGGTTGTTTTGATAGAGGAAGCATAGATCTAGAAGAGTGTAAGTGCAGTGAGAAAAAGAGTAAAGATATATCAGATTATTAGATCAGAGAAGGTATTTAAAAGAGGAGATTCATTATCAGCATCAGAGTGCATATCGAAGGATCAAATCTTGAGACATTCTAACAAGTGTATCAGGTGAAACCTCTTAACAGAGTGGTTCTAACAGACCTTTCTAAATCTCTTAGCCAAGTGCTTACTTTGTTGTAAGTTTAAATCCTTTTACAAGGTAGATTGTAATGATCTGTAGCTCTTAACTAGGCAGACCTTTAACCAGTTAGATTACAAATTATGATCAAAATTTTTAGCCCTAACAGGCACACATTATTGTTATAGCAGTGAAGATTTTTGTGGGTATCATCCCCACCCCATTTTTACCTTATTGGGTTTCTGGGTTACCAAATTATGTGTCTTGAGTTATTTATTTACTGTCATGGATACTACTAGATGATAGATCAATTACATTTATGCATGATTGTGGATCAATTTGCTTTAAGTGATAAAAAGTTGAAGATCTGATTCACCCCCCCCCTCAGTATCTTTCTTTCCTATATTGTATTTCCAATAGTATCGGTGATCCCTAGCTTACTTATCACTGTGCTTGGTATACATTGTGTTTTACTCGGTGCTCACTATCTCTTGGTGTATACAAAACTCTTTATTTTCCAACCACATAAAAAAAATTTGTTCCAGATCTTCAATTCATAATAGATGTTTGTTACCATTATGATACTCTAATAAGTTGACATCAATGACAATACATTAACTGATAATGTTTATCATTATATTTGTAACTCGGTTGACTATCAACAAATGAATTCAAACATACAATCAGTTGTAGTTCATCAAGTTTATTTCTTGGATATTTTACCAAAATTTAGGCATATAGGTGCTATAACAAAAGGTTGAAGAAGATAGTGGATGGTTCTAATGTTAGAGTGGATTAAAGCCTTGAGAATCTATCCAGATCTGTTGGTTATGATTCTGATTATCAGAATGCCAGTAGTAGTCAGGGAAAACAACATCAAATTTTGAACCAAGTTCCAAGTGGCCTAGTGACTACAGATGATAAAGCTTATACAAGTGGAGAAGAAGGAACACATGTATCAAGGCTAAAGCCAAAGACATCAACGTATGTGAGATTAAATAATTTTGAAGATTATATTATTGGTGATAGGAACAAGGGTATTCAAAATAGAAGAAGGATAATTGAAGATAAAAAAATTGTAATCTCAGAGATTGAACCCAAAGATGTTAGTGAGGCTTGTGAAGATGATAATTGGGTTAATGGAATCATACAAAAAATTTCATATATTGAGAAGAACAACACATGGAATCTTGTTCCCAAACCTAAGGACAATAATGTTATTGGTACAAAATGTGTGTTCATAAATAAATTGAATGAAGGTGAAGAAGTTTTCAAAAATACAGGAATATTGGTGTAAAAGGATATGCTCAAATGGAAGGTACTGACTATGATGAAACATTTTCTCGAGTGAAAATATTGGAAGTGGTAAGATTATTTCATACTTTTTCTTCTCATAATAACTTCAAAGTGTATCAAATGGATGTGAAATCTACATTTATGAATGGTGAGTTAGAGGAAGTGTACATAGAAAAACCATATGATTTTCAATTGACTGATCAACTGGACATGGTTTTTCAATTGAAGAAAGTATTATATGGGTTAAAGCAAGCTCCTAGAGCTTGTTATTATAGATTGGAAAAATATCAACTGAATCTTGGTTTCAATAAAGGTACTGCTAATAGTAATTTGTATTACAAGGTAGATAATGAGGACGTTTTGATCATTGAGGTATTTTTTGATGATATTATCTCTGGATGTAATGATAAGTTGAGAAAATAATTTGTAATGGAAATGCAAAGAAAGTTTGAAATTTCCATGATAGGAGAAATGAAATTCTTTTTAGGATTATAAATTACTCAATCAGAGGATGGGATTTTCATAACTCAAGCCAAGTATGTGAAGTAATTGTTGAAAAAGTTTAGTTTAGCTGACTCAAAACTAGTGGGCAGACCTAGGGTGACTAGATGCAAGTTTTCAAAGAATGATGAGTCCCCTAAAGTTAATCAATCCATATACAGATCAATGGTTGGTTTTCTATTGTACTTGACTCATACAAGACTAGATATCATGAATGTTGTGTGTCTTATAGTCAGATTTCAAGCAGACCCAAAAAAGAGTCATGATGTAGTTGTGAGGAGGATATTCAAATATCTAAACAAGATATAGGACTTTGGGATATGGTATCCTAAAGGAGATGATTTCACTTTAATTTCATATACTAATGTTGATTGGGTAGGTGATGTTAATGAAAGGAAAAGTACATGTGGTGACACTTTCTTTTTGGGTAGAAGATTGGTTTCTTGGATGAGAAAGAAGTAGAAATCCATTTCCTTGTCTACTATAAAGGAAGAGTACATTTGTGCTTCTAGTAATAGTACAAAAGTATTGTGGATGAATAAAATGTTATCTAATATCAAAGTTATCTTTGATGAGTCTATTGTTATATATTGTGATAATTCAAGTGCTATCAGCATTTCTAAGAATCATGTGTAGCACTCAAGGGCAAAGCATATCTTAATCAAGTTAGATTTCTAAGAGAAAAAGTAAATGAAAACAAAGTGAGATTGGAATGTATTCCTACCAAGGAAAAGCTTGTTGATATATTCATAAATCCTCCTAAAATCTTGGGGTGATTTACCCTCCTAATCAGAACTAAGATGCAAAAGTGTGCATTAGTCTGTGGGCTTAACGAGTCTAATCTTATGATACAGATTGATTTGAGAAAGCTTCTAATCAAGGGGAGTAGTCAATTCTAATGATCATTTGGTGCTTATTATTCTCAGAGGAGAAGAAGAAGAGCTGAGAGAGAGATGTTCATGTCTTTTCCATTGATGTCAGAGGGGGACAAGAAGGCATGAAAAAAAATCTTGGGGTGAGAGATCAAAAGGGGAGCTATTGATTTATTGTTTTTCACATTATATGTTTCTGTCAATGCCAAAGGGGGAGATTTTTGGGAAGATGCACATATTTATTGGAAGCATATTTGTTGTATTTGTTGTCATTTATGTTAGCATATTTGTTGGATAGTTCGGCTAGTGGTATAGTATGCTCATAGGTCCAGTGAGGATAGGTTATTGAAGACAAGTGGTCATAGATGTTAGGATATGTTACAAAGATTTTTTACTTGATGTATGTCAAGTTATAGAGGTGTGCATGATGATTTGGATATGTTATCAGGTCACTAAGGGTTACTAGCTCTTGCATTGACTAAAAATGTTGATAGCGTGACATAAATAGATTCGGTGTGAATTACCAAGTTGATATTTTTCTCTATGCATCTAGGTGGGTGTTTGGGACATCTTGATGTGTCCTTAATTCAAAGGGTTCTTTTTTCGGAGGTCCGCAAGAAATTTTTCAAGTGTATTAGAGGGTGTTGATAGTGTTCTTGAGGATCAACATGAGAGATGGTAAAAAATTGACAATTTAGATGGGTTCAAATATTTTTGTGATATTTATGCTGCCTATGGATATTCTCGGATTGTGTGCATGACAATTTGGTTGTCCATGTTAATTTTGGTGATCATATTTGAAGGATTTTTAGTCAGTGTTAATATTCTTTATGTTCTTGGCTAACTTGATTAGTAAAATATTTTGTGGAAGTTCAAGGCATAATTTTTGGAAAGTGTTACATTCTAAAGGTTGTTGATAAGGATCCTTGCTATGTTTTGGTGGTCAAACATGAATTTTAATTGTCATTTTTGGTACATGTAATTGGATTTTAAAATTAATATTGAGTCAAACTTATTTATTTTTTAATGTTGATAAATTGCATATATTTAAGGGCAAAATTGTGTGGCATGGATGTGTGGAATTGCTTGGAGAGAAAGTGTGTAGATATATAGAGGGTTGAATTGCTTTATTTTAGGTGGTGGAGAGGATTTGAACAAGAGATCTGATTGTGCTTCATCAGAACTAACCTAGGCATAGGGTAAATGTGATCCAGGAGAATCCCGGGTGTAAGAGAAATCTTGCATCACCCAAAAATATTATCTAGTTTTTAAATAAGGGGTATCTTTGGGAAAAATTACTATTTTTGGAAAGTTTACTATTTTTAGTAGGTTATTCATTTGAGCTCAAATGGTTCCATTTACTTCCCAGGAGGTTCATTTTGGATATATATGTCTTTTGGTAAAGTTTCATGGCAAGATCAAGTCTAGTTTATAAGATATTGCATTTTCTATTTTGGCGGGGTGGTACAAAAAATTTGAACTCAGTTTTAAAGGCCTTAGAGGCTCTGAAAAGGGGTCAAAGTTTCATCGGTTGGTGCTTTTCCATCATGGGGTGTAGAGAAATTTGTGTCATTTATGAAATGGGACCACAACACCCAATCGACTCAATGGGTCACAAGTTGTGGTTTCGGGAAGTTGGGCCTTCAAGACTCAAGTTTCAATACAAAAGGAGTAGCGATAAAAATAACTTAAGGTGGGAAATTGAACCACTGGGTGCCAAAATGGGAAAAATTCACTTTCTATAATATTCTAGGGCAGTTAATTGTGATATTTATATAGGGATGAAGGGGGATTTTAGGGTTCACTTCCAGAATGTAGATTGTGGCTCTGTCTTGCATATTATTGTAATGAAAATTCCCTTGTGGTTGTGGCATGTTACTTTTCTAAATATTGTAATGTCATTTCATTGAAAATAATAGAAATAAAGTGTTTCTATTCTTACCATTGTTATTTTATTGCAAAAAAAAATTATTTTCTTTTTTTGTTGTGTGTGTTTGATTTAATAAGGGGAGTACCCTTCATCAAGTGGTATTGGAGAAGAAGTTCCCAAGTGTGCAGATATATCACCAAATTTGAGGTAGTTTACACCATGACTGTGGTTGTGGGTTTGAGAGATAAGTACAAAAAATGCATCCATGAAGGAACCATGGTGGAAGGGTTGCGGGTGTGACAAAAGAGGGTTTTAGAGCCCTCCAAAAGCAAGTGCAAGCACTGCAAGAGGAGCTACATAGAGGAGTCAATATTAGGGAAATTGATGCAAGTGAGGATGACTCTAAAGAAGAAGGATAATTTGAAGCAGAGCAAGAGATGACTAGGGATCCTGGTGAAGCTATATTTATTAGGGCCATTTCCAAGATTGGAAAGAGACCAAAGATTGAAGTTTCAACATTTTATGGAAATCTTAATCCATAAGAGTTGATTGATAAGATCAATGATATGGAGGAGTACTTTAAGTTTGAGGAAATAGAAGATCCTAAGAGGGTCAGATTCAGAAAGGACAAGTTGAAAGGTCATGCAAAAATTTGGTGGAAAGAGATTCAGTTGGAGACAAATAGAAGAGGGAAGGAGGAGATAACAAGATGGGATCAAATGGTGGAAAAATTGAATAGACATTTCATTCATGTTGACTATGAGCTTGATTTACTGAAGAAAATGAAAGGGTTGAAGAAAGAGGGAATATTTGTCTAGGAATATACAGAAGATTTTATCGAGTTCTTATCAGAACAGGTCATTCTAAAGCCAACAAAGAGAAGGTTTCTCATTACATAAATGGGTTGAGGCCGAGTATTCAAGAAGAGATCATAATGGTAAGAATGTATATCACTGAAGATATATTTTAATTTTATTTGAAGGTAGAAGAAAAATTGAACAAGAATTTTGAGAGTAAGAAAAGTGGAAGAGGTCATGGTGGAAAGTGTAGTGGATGGTCTTATGGAGGCAAAAATGAGGATCAGAAGTAGAATGGTGATTCTAGTAGTAGTCATAATTAGAGGGGAAATAAATTTTATAACCCTCATGATTAAAATAATAGAGATCAAAGAGGAAGAGGAAGAGGGCAAGGACTGGGAAGAGGAGGTTTCCCTAGAATGTGTTTCCATTGCGGAGAAGAAGGGCATAGAGCTTATGAGTATCTCCAACATCAAGGGAGAATAAATATAAGGCTATATGGTAATGCACAAGTTACACATGTGGATGAAGATGCCAAGTCATAGCATTCTGAAGATGTTGAAAGATGAGAGGTCATTGTCACCAGAAGAGCCTTTTTTAATGATGAGAAGGAACCTAAGAAAAGGAAAAAATTGTTTTGCACAAGGTGTAAGTGTAATGGTAAGGTATATAGTGTCATTGTTGATGGTGGTAGTAATAATAACCTTGTTTCAGAGTAAATGGTTGATAAATTGAAGTTAGAGCGAAGAAAGCATTTGAATCCTGTAGACACCTAAAATTGACCGGGTGTTCTCTTATCAAGCAAATATGCATTTTTTAAGAGATTGCTCCTAATCTCATCAAATTGCATCAAAATGGATTAAAATAAAATCAAATGGACATTTATCAATTAAATTGGACAAAATCAAGTTAAATCAAAGGATTAATTAACCATGACATCAAATAATCAAATACAAGCCTAAAAGGATCAATCAAAATTATATAATTGATTTTAATCAATTAATTGTATAGTTTTAAATCAAAATCCAAATTGAACCTATTCATCCTTACATGGCTAATTTAATTAATGGATTGAATTAAATAATCCTAATAGCTTTCAACATGAATTTGAGCAACCAATGGGAAATGGGAACACAAAGCGCATGGATCACTCCTAAATTTGAATCTCAATCACTCAAATTTGTCCCTTTGTCCAAACCTTTGAGACAATCATTTAAATTTTCCCCCCATTTGAAAGCATCTCACTCAACCATGGCTTAATCATGATCAAGTAACTCCACCACCTACACTTCGGAAAATCCTATAAATAGAATCCATTTTGAGAGCATAATAGATCCTAGAAAATTCGAATGCACAACATCAAACCTATTGTCAATTTCATAGATTCTTGAGAAATATTGAGATATTTCATAGAAAATTGAGAGAATTAAGATCATTTTATGAGCATTTGGATTACATATCATAACAATTTTGAGAAAATTGATCTAGATTAGGCATCTACTATCATCAATTTCTCATTCTAGGATTGTCATTGATAGAGATTAAGTCTGAGAGCTCTATTAACAAAGCTTAAATAGAGATCCATGAGATTTTTATTGATTTAATTACAATTCTTAGTTTAAATTTCCATTATTCTTCCATAGAATTGTAGTTAAATAAATCAATTATTCAGCAATTCCATTTTGTTGTGGTGTTCTCGGTGCAGAGACTTGTCTTATGATTCCATGCTCATTACAAAAGTTAGTGAATTCATCTGAAATGAATTCCCCTCCTCTATCTAACCTTAAGCATTTTAATTCCTTACCACTTTGTTTATCAACCATAGCCTTATACCATTTAAACATCTTAAATGCTTCTGATTTATCTTTTAGAAACATGACTGCCATCATTCTAGAGTAATCATCAATGAATAGAATAAAATATCTATCACCATAATAACTCTTTGTCCGCATAGGTCCACATAAATAGGTATGGACTAATTCTAGAATGGCTTCAGATGTATGGGTTTTTCTTTTGAAACTAGACTTTGTCATCTTACCTTTTTGACAATTCTTACACATGATGTTGTCAGGCTTAACCATCGTCAGTAAACCTCTTACATTTCTCTTTTTTCTTATTTTTATCATGTTGTCAAAATTCACATGACACAATATTTTGTGCCACAACCATATGTCTTCACTTGTAGAAATCAAACAAGTGGTGTCAGTGTCATTTAGATAGAATGAGCTACCTTTTGTCTGCTCACCGGTGCCAATCAGATTTCCTGATTTATTGAAGGTCTTTGCCTTCTTATTTTAAAATGCTACTCTATGACCTGAATTATTCAAATGAGAAACACTCAATAGATTATAATTCAATCCATTTACCCAATAATCACTTTCACATTTTATCTGGTTATTCAACATTATAGTTCCTCTACCTTCAACTAGACAAGGTGTGTCATTACCCATTCTTACTAAACCACCTTTATAGTACTCAAAAGTCTTAAAAAATTTCTTATCACCAATCATATGGTGAGTGCAGCCACTATCTATGATCTAGACATCATTTTTACTAACTTTAGATATGAGTGCAGTTTCTACATACCTTTCTTCATCATCATTTGAATCATATTTTACTGCCACAAACACCATCTCGATGTCTTCATCAAATTCAGTGTCAGTATCATCATCTTTGCATTTTACAAGGTAACTGGCCTTCTTTCCTTTGTCCTTGTAGTCTCAGGTATCTCTTCCTTCTGATTATCGGTAGCTTCTGTAATCAGCTTTGTTAGAATTCTTTTCAAATGATCTATCATTACTTCTGTCATCTTTTCTCATGTTAATATAACTTGAAGCAAAGTGTCCAATCTCTTTACAACTAAAATAAAAAAGTGGTAATTTACCTTTGTATTTACCTTTGCCTCTCTGCATTCTTCTAGCCATAAGTGCTTCAATTTCATCAAGATCATCCTCTTCACTTTCACTATCACTATCTTTTCTCGTAGTGTGTATATGACTTGATTTACTTATTCTCATAGAAGTTTTGAATGCAGACTCTATGTTTGGTAAGACACTATTATCAAAGTTGTTTATCTCAAATGAAATTAGTCTTCCAATCAAACTATCTAGAATAACATTTCTATTTGCTACTGCTCTCATTTCTTGAATGGCAGATACTCTAATAGCATAAGTAGACAGTACTATTCTTAGAATTTTACTTACCACTGTATCTTCTTCTAGTACACCTCCAACTCCTCAGATAGAATTGACTACCTCTTTGATTCTTGTGTTGTACTGAGTGATGTTTTCACCTTCTTTCATTTTGAGATCATCAAACTTTCCTCTAAGGCTTTCTGCCTTGGCTCTCAAAACATTCTTGTCACCACCATGTACAAGCATCAATTTGTCCCACATCTGCTTTGCAGTTTTGCAGGTTTTGACATCTTCAAATTCAGCATCAAAGAGTGAGGAAGCAAGCTCTATCATCATACAATTGTGCTCATGCTTCTCTCTTAATTGTTCAAATTTTGGTTCTCTTGTGGGCAACACATATTCAGCATCTAAGTATTGAGTAACATCATTACCAATACCTAATAAGTGGAGTCTTATTCTGCTCTGCCATGAAGAAAAATTATCTTTCTTCAACTTGGGGACATCTCATTTGTTCATCTTGTGATCTTTAGCTTAGGTCTTGAAACCTTCCTTCTAAGTACACAAGCTCTGATACCAATTGTTAGTAATAACTGAGAGGGGGGGTGAATCAGTGGCCTCAAAAATTAATCCTTAAATCA
>MU223242.1:3958434-3980153 GCA_018584345.1 Thuja plicata | reverse complement strand
GATCTTTAGCTTAGGTCTTGAAACCTTCCTTCTAAGTACACAAGCTCTGATACCAATTGTTAGTAATAACTGAGAGGGGGGGTGAATCAGTGGCCTCAAAAATTAATCCTTAAATCAACCCTTAAAAATTATAACCACAAATTATGCCTCTAGTTATCTTCTATCCTACAAGATGTATGCCTTGAAATACTTTAATCAATTTTCTACTTGTCGGATTGCTTTTTTAATCTCTCTTCTGTATGATTACCGATAAGCAATTAACTATTTACCAAAACACAATAAATATATAGAGTATACCGATCAATCTAGAAATGCATATGTGAAATGTAAAACAGTAAAGTAATAAACCATAAACACATAACACAAAGATTTTAACGTGGAAACCCTGTTAAGGGAAAAACCACTGGGACCGGTACCCCAAATTTTCACTCTTCTAAAGTGAGCTCTGTTAGGAGCCAACCCTGTTAAAGGTTACAAACACATTGTTAGGTGTGACCTTGTTAGAGGATTTAGAGATAGTTTGTCAACTAGTATCTGGCATCTAATGCTATCATCCTTGATCAAACTCTCTTGTCCTGTCAATAGGTATCGGGCATATCCAATGCTACTTTTGTGATCAAACTTTTTGATACTCCTTGGGATGTATCTCAATTGTAAAATACTTTTAAGTCCTACTCAGTTAAGTGGATTTATGCTTCAATGGCTAAACTGAAACACTAATGATATGTTCATACATATAACTCAATTGTATATTTTTAGATCTATTGTAAGTCCATTACCTCTCTGATCAATATAATCACTTATACCTTTGCTCCACACTATTCTGCTCTATGATGTTTGTCTCACTATTCGTCGGTGTGTGCAGAATCTAGCTCTTTCTCCAGCTTCTTGATCAGGACTAAATGAAGACTTTCTTCTCCTTTAGATTTTCTTTAGCATCTTTCCTCTTCTCTTGTTCTCATCACCTAATCCCCCATTTGTAATGAATTGGGTTTGTCTCTATATAGACATGATTTCCCCTTTTCTTGGCTTTCTTGAATCTTGGTGTGTTCCACAATTCTCGCCAATAGATTTAATGAAAACTCTTGATTTATCTTAAAGAGATCTTCTTGCCAACTAGAAAAATTAGCTTTAAATCAATTACTTATCTCTGGCTTTATCTATTAGAAACACTGAGAGGGGGGGTGAATTAGTGTTTGTCTATTTATTATATTTCAGAAACTTTAAACATAAACCAAATATATATCAATTGAATCTTAATACAAGAACACATAACACATGATATGATTATGGGGAAACCTTGATTAGAGGAAAACCCTGATGGGAATTAGTACCCACAAATATTGCACTAGTATAATAAACCTGTTAAAGTTCCTTTGCCCTTTTAGGAGCAGTCTTTACAATGCAAGTACAATGACCTAGTTAAGGGTCTGACCCTGTTAGGATTCTTTTACAAATAACATTGTTAGGGGTGAGGACTCACTATCCAAGAAGCTCACTTCTCAGTAGGATGAAGGCTGCAACCTCCTTGATAATAGATATACACTATATCAAAAAGTGAACTATTGTATGTGACACAATTGTTTGATCAGTTCTAGTTATGCACTGATGCTCTTATACTCTAACAGAGCTTTATTTCATTCTGACATCTTATAATATTATTTTATATCTCTACTCTATATATTCAATGACGCACCCTAATACAACTTTGCATGTTATATATATATGTTCATGCCTGAATAGACTCGACCATAAACAAGACCTTAGTCGGCCCAAAGACAATATTCACAATGCTTCCAAAAAAATTGGCTTAAGCATGTTTACAATAGTAATTAAGACATGATTAAAAACATACTATAATAGGCACTTGGCCTTTACATAATAAAATATTATACGTTGATCCAAAAAATGAAGTCGGCTTCATACTTTGTTTTCTGAACTGCTAGTATCACTGTTCTTCCTGTAACTTATCTGTACTGATATATTTGACCATGCATGTCTAGGGAAAGCACAAAAGCATATCATAGAACTTAAGTCTGAATGCGCATATCCTGATGTGATCGTATGCACGTGCATTGGTGCACTGATCGACTGCAAATCACTGTTCTATCCTGACTTCTATACTTAGTCAATTTTCACTTCATAGTTTGTTGTCAAACTTTCATATAAATTTGTTGCCATTAAGACAACACAAAATAAGTCATATACACCCTAGGATTCAACTTGCCAACAATCTCCCCCTTTGTTATTAATGGCAACAAAGGAATGTGGCCAAGTTACTCAAAATTGACTAACACAAAGAAAAATTGTATATCATTGTACCTTTTAACATATACATACACTACTCCCCATATATACACATATTCCTTAGATGCATTACTCCCCCTTTGACATTAATGACAAAGGTGTCCAAAATTTGTAAGTCCCTAAGTACTTACTCTGTATAAACATCTGGATAAGTAATCTATAGATTTTTATTTCATGTTGCCATAATGCCTTCAATGCATCTACGATCTGAAGATGGGCACATAAAGCATATGTAAGCTTTTCCATTTTTGTAAAATCCATGCTGGGACCCTAATCATATGTGGAAATTGTTGTATCTATTTGTTTTATGTTTCCATTTAAGAATTCTAGAGAGGGTGCTAGTGCATTTTTCAGTTGAGTCTGCCTGATTCTTATCTTGTTGATCTCAAACTTTGCCTTTTCAATATTTTCCATCTGACCTTGATAGATATTGTTGCAGATGTTCATGTCTTGTGTGGATGTTTCAACTGGTTTTCTAACACTGTCAACCAAAATTTCAGCTTCCTCAATATTTTTGATGTGCTCTAAGGTGAATTTCACTCTATCCATATAGTTTGCTACTACATTTCTGCCTTTAGCTGCAAGTTCTTTTAAGATTGCTTGACCAATATTTAGTGAGTTCAGATCTAGGGAGAAATTCTTTGTCAATTCATCTAATCTTCCCTTCTTGTACTCATCTTCTGCAATTTTAGTAGCAGAGTGTACTAAACTTGTGAAATGTGATTTGAAACTTGTCAAGATGTTGTCAACATCATCAACAGTTTGAATCTTAGCCATTTTATTGTCTACTGGCACTAAGTCATTCAGAATGTTCACTGTTTCCAGAAAGAGAGGATTTCTCATGACTTATTTATCTTTTGCTTTCTCCATTGACAACACACTTATTTTAATCAAATCTTCTTCTTCCCAAGCATCTAACATTACTGCATCAGGGGTCAATCTTGACAACAATGATGGTTTTATGGGTGGAGTCAATATGGCAATTTGACTAGCATCCATATTTTCACTTTTCATAGGAATATCCATAACTGGTGGCTCATTAGATTGATTGTCTTCCTCTTTATTTGAATCTCTAGAGGGAACTTCATCTTGCTGTATGGATGTGTTATCAGTGCATACCTTCTCTATTTCTTTAGTGTTGACAAATACTTTTTCAACTTTGTCCATGTCATTGTTAGAAGTGGTCATGGATATCTTGATATCATCAATCGCAATATTTTCTCCTGAATCTTTGGCAGTATCAGAAGCTATTGAAACTGAGTGCGTTGAAACTTGTGGACCTGTCTTAGGTGCATTTTGAATTATTGGTTTTGTAACCTATTTAGCAGGAACTGGAGTTGCCTTTGTTGTAGGCGCTGTTGCTAGATACATATGTCTATCCAGAAATACCCGCTCAAATACTTTTTGAGTCTCTTCTCCAACCAGATCATACTCTTTATTCATGATATGAAGTGTTTTGGTTTTGGTTCAGATTTGTCTATCTCTTGGTATTTTTCATAGACATTCTTGATAGATTCTAGTCTTCCTTCATTAACAATTTTGTTCTTTAGAACTGTTAGACTAGGTCTAAATCCTACCTTAGGAGGGGCTTGAGTGTTCTTTACCTTGCTCCTTATGGTCCTTGAGGATGGATGACTTGTAGGAACTTGCTTCTTCCTTCTGGTTAACTTGTTGGGTACAAAAGGTGGAGAGGATTCTAGATCAATGGTGGTTGATGGCGCAGATGTACCTTCATCAGATTTCTTCTTCTTCTTCTTAGGCATATCATCAGACTTTTCCATTTTCACTTCTATTAGAGTTTTCTCAAGTTCTTTAGCTATCTTAGCTTCCCTAGCTTTGTCTAGGTCTTCTTGTGTAACACCATGAACTTTTAGGATATTTGAAGTAATCCTTGATGCCTTCCTTTTGTTGTCTATACTGTACAAGACAGAATCAAATTGATTTGTCTTTTCTCTATAAGTACCCCATCTAGGTTCATTGGGATCCTTGGGCACAGATAAGAGGACTTGTGCATAACCTTTCAAAATATTTTTTTCAACTTCATATCTGAGAGGGTGAATCCATTTTGTTCTAGTCTCAACTGCCTCCATAAGTACAGTCAGTCTCCACCATGAAGCATATGGTGTCTTTGTATTTCTCAACTATCTTCTCAGGTATCCTAAACCTCTTCTTCATCTTGATCCTGAATGTTTTGAGATCCATGTCCATAGAATCTTTCACGCTGCTCTCTGATGTAGTCGTGAGTGATATCTAAGACATAGTAGGTTTACTCTTGTCTAGGTAAAGATTGGCAATTTTACCTACTATGTGGAAGTAGAGATAGATGATCAATGATCTAAACCTGAATATCTATCTCTTATCATGTTTAATAGCTTGAATTTTGTCAATCAATTGAGCGTGCAATATCTCACATAGATTATACTGAGTATTATCTTTCACCATCTTTACTACTACAAGGATAGTAGCTACAGATACACTATTTAGTCTGCTTGTGTGCTGAAATTTGTAACTTAGTATCATGGTGACTAGTTTTATGTCATCTTCCTTAATGGGATCAATTGTCATACCGTGCCTATCACTTCTGGATAAACATGCTTGTTCAACCTGCTTTTTCACATCTTTACCAGTTGGAAGAACTGGTCCTGTCTTAGGAAGTCTAGTCATGTCATGAATTAGGTCTGTAGTAATATGGATGGGAACTTCACCAATCCAATAGAGATCACCATGTATTCTGCTCAATAGGATTTTCACCCATTCTGGTTCGTAAAATTTGTGCGCATTGGAGTACTCAAAAATAGGGTTATCAGTGAGATGCACAAATTCTTCCTTGAAGGAATAGTTTGGTTTCATCATTGAAGCCATAAGAGTTTCTATGTTGTTGTCTCCAACTCTTTCCTTCTTGCAATATATATATATATATGCGCGGATATCTTCCATGTGTATGACTCCAAGCAGAGTCTTAGAGAATGCTCCTTCAACATCATCTAATATGGAATTGAATGGATGCTTCTTAAAGACAAATATCTTCCTTTTAGTAATCTCAAAGACTACAGGGGTTGCCATACTCACTTGTTGATTGACTAAATAGGGTTCCACCACAATTTGAACTGATGCGACTGCTAGGGTTCCGTTACAACTTGCAATCTGTTCACAAACTGATCAAATCGATACCTTTGAATGCTTTGATTCTTAGTGCTCCTATGATCTGCAAATTTTATGATCTCAAATGTAAAAAAAGAGGATAAATTATTGTTTACCGACTTATATAAAGGTTACTGCATTTAATGATTGCTACCGTACACGGTTTCCATTGAGAGTTTCAAACTTTAATCTGAACAAAGTAAAGGCAATGCATGAATGCATACAACCTTAATTCATGATCACATACATGAATCCATAGGCGCATACTCAGAGGTGAGTATACCAGCCACACAGGGGTTTAGAGCTACAATATCTCCCCCTAAGACCACGAGGGTCAACTATACAGAAGTAGAAGGTGCGTCCACTAAGGATGCATCTACTACCTTTTTCTCTTCATTAGCTTTCTTTACTTCAACCCAAATCTTATCTAAATTTTCTTTAGCTTGAAAAAACTTAACTTCTCATGATTCTTAAAAGAGAGACATTTTAGGATTTTCTTGTCTTTGTGTTCTTGACTTGCAAATTCTTGAGATGTGTCCAGCTTTTCCACATCAATGACAAATGATAGGAGGTTTGATGTTATTATTCATCATGTTGTATTGCTTAGCTATGTGTCCATTATAATTACATATCTGACATGTAATATTCTGCAAGTTTATTTGAGGTTGATTTCTCTGATTATATTGAGTCTGATTTCTTTGGTTCAGTTGTGACTGATTTCTTTGATTTGTCCTACAATGAATAGCCATGTGACCAAACTTATTACAGGAGTAACAATAACCATTAAAAGTTATTACTTCTTTACAATCTCTTTCCAAGTGTCCATGCTTGTTACAAGCATAACAAGTTCTTTTAACTTGCTTGAGTTCATCTTTAGGTGGTTCAGTTTTAGTCTCTGCAATATTTTCCTTTTTCTTTGCTTCTGTGGATGCTTCTAGTGTTTTCTTTGTTTCTTGCATTGAATTTATTTCAATTTGAGCTAGACTGTATCCCATACCCATGGTATCACCTTTTAACTTTTGTGCATACATTTGTGATTGAATCAGATCAAAGTTTGTGTGTAGTTTATCAATCTTATCTTTTGCTCCTGATAATTCAGATTCTATCCTTTTTTTGATGTCTTCCAACTCTAATATTTTCATATTAGCTTGCATAAGTTCTTCATCTAACTATTTACTTTCTTTGGTCTTCTCTTCAATGGCTGTTAATCTATCTATAATTTGTTCATTTAGATCTTCAATTTTTTCTTTTAAGGACATGTTCTCTTCATTCAGCTTCTTGACCATTTTTCCCAAATCATTGGTAGAGCAATCTTTCAAATCTTTCCTTAATTTCTTCATTTGAGAGCCATCAACCTTTAGTTTTAGTTCTTCATTTTCTTTTTCAGATCTGTCTAGATCTTCAAGGGTTGCTTCAAGATTATTTTTTAGATGTTTTTCTTCTGCTGAATCCATGATCTCCTCAAGTGGTTAAACTTTCTTTCAAAGGACCAGAGCTCTGATACCAATCGTTAGAAACACTAAGAGAGGGGGGGTGAATTAGTGTTTGTCTATTTATTATATTTCAGCAACTTTAAACATAAACCAAATATATATCAATTGAAGCTTAATCCAAGAACACATAACACATGATATGATTATGAGGAAACCTTGATAAGAGGAAAACCCCGGTGAGAATTAGTACCCACAAATATTGTACTAGTATAATGAACCTGTTAAAGTTCCTTTGCCCTGTTAGGAGAAGTCTTTACAATGCAAGTACAATGACCTGGTTAAGGTTCTGACCCTGTTAGGAGTCTTTTACAAATAACCCTATTAGGGGTGAGGAATCACTATCCAAGAAGTTCACTACTCAGTAGGATGAAGGCTACAACCTCCTTGATAATAGATATACATTATATCCAAAAGTGAACTGTTGTATGTGACACAATTTTCTGATCAGTTTTGGTTATGTGCTGATGATCTTATACTCTATGAGAGCTTTATCTCATTTCGACATCTTATACTATTCTTTTATACCTTTTCTCTGCATATTCGACGACACACCCTAATACAACTTTGCATGTTATATGTGTGTGTGTGTGTGTGTGTGTGTGTGTGTGTGCCTGAATAGACATGACCATAAACAAGACCTTAGTCGGCCCAAAGACAATATTCACAATGCTTCCAAACAAATTTTCTTAAGTGTGTTTACAATAGTAATTAAGACATGATTAAAAACATACTATAATAGGTGCTTGGCCTTTACATAATAAAATATTATACGCTAATCCAAAAACTAAAGTCGGCTTCATACTCTATTTTTTGAACTGCTAGTATCATTTTTATTTTTGTAACTTATCCGTACTGACATATCTGACCATGCGTGTCTAGGGAAATCACAAAAGCATATCATAGAACTTAAGTCTGAATGTGCATATCCTGATGTGGTCGTATGCATGTGCGTTGGTGCACTGATCGACTACAAATCACTGTTCTATCCTGACTTCTATACTTGGTCAATTTTCACTTCATAGTTTTTTGTCAAACTTTCATGACTTTGTTGCCATAATGACAACACAAAATAAGTCATATACACCCTAGGAGTCAACTTGCCAACATTATCTAGATGATTAAAACAATGATAAGTATCCGTTAATTATATATTTAGCTTCTTGATAGCTAAGCATTTTGTCATTTTTTGAACTCTATGTTCTCTCGGTCAACACTTTAGTTAGTCATCGTTGATAAATGATTGTTCTGTCAGTGTGACTTCAATTGTCATCAGGATCTCTGTCCTTTTCTTTTTTGTCGGGCAACACTAAAATTGTTTCAGTCGGGTTACTATGTGCTTTTCTCATCAGGAAACACTGTAACTTTGCTCATCATTAATGTTGTGCATTAGCTCGTTAGGTAACATTGTGACTCTACTCTTTTACTCTGACCGTCGGTGTGTACTTCATCAGTGTATGTATTCACTCAGTGAATACTTGACTTGTATGCATTACTGATAGCATTACCTTGATTCATCGGTTCTTTTAATTCTTTGGCAGTATTTCCATGACCATGCAGATTATATCAAGTTGACATCAATGACAATACAATACATTAACTGATTTAATGCCTTGCATGATCATCAACTTAACATCTTCAAACATTCAATCAGTTACGTGTCATCAGTACAATGCAGTTGATCAAGGAGAAGATGATAATGTGTAAAATGCAACAAATGACAATGCTTCTCAACAGTTTGAATAAGACAGGCAAAGGAAAAAGATTCCACATCAACAAGATCAAGTACAACAAATGCCAGATGGTTACTTCCAAACAAGTTTAAAGAAAATACAATAACCAGGCAATCAGAGGACAAACTACTTTGAATATCTTGTAACAAAAGTGGTTATCATTCCACTTATTGTTTTTTCCTATATGTGGGTCGTAGGTTTTTTCTTTTTTCTTAGTCATCCGAAGCTTGTTGCATCCTTGATTTTTTAAGGATTCCAAGACGACTAAGGCAAACTATATATTGAAAGTTGTAAAACTTTGTAAAGGATGGTGAATTTAAAACTGTAAAGCAAACTTAACATTTTGTTTAGTTTTTCAAGCTTTGGTCTATCTAAACGTATTGAAGCAAAAAGATATTAATAAAATATAGTGGAATCTCCTGTTTTAGATCAATGGTGTCTTTTTGTACTTTTTTTCATGCTCTTGTATGTTTAGTTTTTAAGGCATTTTAAACATACTAGTTATAAGGTAACTGTGCAATTACTTGTGAGTGTCCTTCAAGGAGGGAGTCAGTCTTATGAGTAATTCTAGAGGTCTAGGTATTAGTATGAAAATTTGATACATGGATGTGAGAATGATAGGATAGTTTGTAAGGCACTCTATCTGGGATCTTATTTGTGTTCTTATTAATTATTTTTCTATGGATTTGCATATGATTGGACTCTTTGTCTGGGATTAGGCACTAGTCTAAGTTCTGATAAGTAGTTCTCATCATCAATCATAAATCAAATTAATCTTTACATTTCTATTACTAAGAATATTCATGTTTCATTGTATTCAAAAGGTACAATTCATTTTACTGATTCCTTGAAGAGTGAATCATTAGGTTAGCCTTCCTAAGTCCAATAACTTTAAAAAGAAGGATGAAAATCCTTGTTTCACTATTATCTATTATTATCATGATCATATTTTGGCTTGTTAAGTCTTGTATCAAGCTGATTACATCCATATGTAATGTGTTCTATCAGTTGATGCAATAAATGGTAATTGGAGAATCAGTGTAAACCCCAATCCATTGATAATTTTACTGTTAGGCAGTAACTTGTATAAGGTGCACCCGGCTGGGTTTGTGGAGCCCAAAGTGTAGAATTATTATATCCTTGTTAATTATCCTTTTCCCTGTATGAATCTGGAATTGGGAATCTAAGACTCAATCTTGAATAGCTATATTGTGATTCTACAAGAAAAAGTGCTAACAGGTCTTCAGCAGGTTTGGAGAGTGTGTCGCAGCACTGGTGTTGTTCTTGCTGAGAGAATAGAGGAGAGAGTAGTAGCTAAGGATGTGGGTGTGGAGATAGATGATATTGATGTTGAGGCTTTGGATGTAGAGGGTTCAGGTTCTATCACTTCTACTGGGAGTAGCAGTACTGGCAGTAGTACTAGAGATAGTGTGGATACTGAGGACTCATGGGTTGTGTGGAGGAGAGGGGATGAGGGGTTGGGAGACAGGGATGAGGAGGGGGGATGGATGTAGCCATGGGCGGTATGGATGCAGATCCATCAAATTTGGAAAGGTTCACACAACAGGTGTCTGATCTTCAGGCGAGGTTG
This sequence comes from Thuja plicata, assembly GCA_018584345.1. Lineage (NCBI taxonomy): Eukaryota > Viridiplantae > Streptophyta > Pinopsida > Cupressales > Cupressaceae > Thuja > Thuja plicata. The sequence goes on along the minus strand of MU223242.1, from coordinate 3,969,891 downwards.
GCTTTTGCTGATAAATGGGTTACAACATTGGAGAGAAAGGTTACATGAGATGAGGCTAGGGCTACTACATTGGAGCAGTGAGAGAGACAAGCTCGATCTGATGTGAGAGCTTATCTTGACAGTGTAAAGGATTTATCTTTGAGGGATGCCCATGATTGGATCTACAGATTGGGTTGGGAGGCGGGCAGGGAGATTGAGTACTGGCATTGTCACTATGAGGCAGTTGTTCCTGCAGCTCAGTGGGTACTGAGTTTCATAGCCTCACAGCAATCGAGTAGATCTTAGAGATCCCAGAGCAGTGGTATTGGAGCTCCTAATCTATAGCATGGGCCTGTACTTGATATGCCACCTCCTCGTACGCCTGGCGATGAGAGTGGTGGTAGTTCCTGTTGATTCCATGGACTTTCCATTTTGTATCATGATGTACTATTTTTTTAGTGACGTTCCATTGATATACTCTGAGGCCTATCGATGATTGTATCTGTAACACACTGATATTTATTGATATATATGTTGATCACCTTCTTTGTTTAGACTTGCAACCATACATTTTACTCAGATATTGATATTTATATGACATCCACTATTGATTTTATATGATGTGCATTGGTTTACTTGCTATATTTATGGTTCTACATGATTTGTGCTTAGATGATGAAATGTTTATGCAATGTGATTCTATTATGTAGACTCTTAGATGGATGATCTACTTTTCCTATGATACTTACATGTGTATGCAGGATGGTGTTTAATCAAATGCATGTTTATATGAGATGTTTATGGATGCACTTGATTATGATTTACCATGTATGCAGATGCTTGACTTGTTTTTTTGTTTTTTCTGATGCACTTAAATGGAATGGATGCAATCTATTATGCACAAAATCTCTAAGTAATGCATGTGTTAGTTAGAAGGAATTAGTTTGGAATGTTCTCTAGGATCAATTGATAGATATGAATTGATAGAATGGATGGTTGATGATTGTTAGATATGAATTGATAGAATGTATGAGTGACTCAGGTCACTGCCACGTTTTCAATTCTTGTCATCATTGCATCTTTTTATGAAATTTTGAATAGTGTACATTACATCCAGATCTCAGACCATCTAGATACCGCTATGACCTCTTGATAATCGAAAGGAGTAGAGAGATTTATCAGAAAGAGAACTTAGTGCACCCAGATATTGACCATCTAGGTTCAGCTATGTTCCCTATTTTGAAAAGAAAGAGATCCAAATGCACCCAGCTATTGACCATCTGGATACCGCTATAATCTCTAATTTGAAAAGAAAGATATCCAAAAGCACCCAGATATTGACCATCTAGATACCACTTTTCTCATTAACCATCCGAAAAAGATAAAACCAAGATAAAATTCTAATGCACCCAGATCTCAGACCATCTGGGTACCGCTATGAACTCTTGATTTTGAAAAGCAAGAAAGAAAAACAAATAGAAATTTAATGCACCCAGATCTCAGACCATCTAGATACCGCTATGATTCTATTGGTAATAAACAAGAAGATAACAAAAAAAATTTGTCCACTTCTTTCCCAGGGTTAAGCTCAGATCGTGGAACTATGTGGCTGCCAGATAAGTGACAACACCTACCGCATTTATCCTAAATCATCATGTCCCTAGAATCAAAGTGAACATTCCATATACACCAATCAAAGAAAATAAGTCATGAGCCATCATAGCTACTCTCCTCACTTGGTGGATCCAGGAGTAGCATAAGAACATAACCGTGAAATATAGACTGACATCTGACTGACGACTAACCAAGTCAACATTTTGATTGTTCCTTGAATCAGTTTGATTGTCTTGATTGGCTTGACTCTCTTGATAGGCTTTATTGGCTTGGTTGTCTTGATTGTGTCTGGTCTCAGTAATAGATGACTTGTATAAGACTAATTTGTCTAGTTTTGAGCATATCCATGATTGTGTAACACATTTGATTTGATTGATTGATTGATTGGATTTTGATGGTTTTATGTAGTTGATCAAACTATGTCTGATGTGCCCAATGCTAATTTGCAAAGCTCATGGTTTTGACATTGATTGATTTGGCTTGGTCGCCAGTTTGATTTTTTGATAACCGAGTTGGTTTTATTGTTTGGATTTTTCAAAATTTTAATTATTTTTTATGAAGATTGATTTTTTTTTCAAGACATTTTGATCTTTTTTTAGGATTTTTGAAGACTTTTTAGATTCTTAGGGATTTTTCAGGACATTTAGAATTTCCCCCTAGTTTGGTGGACCAGTAATAACCATGGATAAGTGTTGGTTCTCAAAGGGGTTTTTTCTTTTGGATATAGCTTGGGTAGTCAGTCTTGCATGTGAAGTTTACTCAAGCTTTGATCTTGGAGTTCATTGATGGTGAAGCTGGATTTGAACTCTTCGTGCCTATTTTCCAGGTTTTCACCAAGATACCTACTCAATAACGCATGTTTGTTAGGTTTTCACTAAAAGAGTGATTTTGTTTCTCTTTACTTTTTACTTTTTTAATTTTTTTTAATTTTTTTTTGTATTTGCTGGATATGTAGATAGTTGTCTTAACCATTGAGACCTCAAGCATAGAACCTCTTGAGGTGTATGTTGTTTATGTATTGGGGGAGTTGATCTCCTTCTGGTGTTTCCAGTTGGTATGCCCCACTCTGGGTAGAGTTGACAATGACATATGGCCCTAGCCAGTTAGGCTCAAACTTTCCTGGTTTCACTCACTCTGCTTGGTTCTTTTGATTTTCCATGAGGACAAGATCTCCTACCTCGAAGGTTTATGGCCTCACTTTCTTGTGATAATTCCTTCTAAGGTGATTCTGATAGCCTTGTAAGTGGTTGAATGCATTTTGTCTTTTCTCCTCTAATAGTTCCAGTTCACTGAGCCTTGCTACTCTGTAATCTTTGTCTGAAATTAGGTTCTTCAATGATATCCACAAGGATGGGATTTCCACTTCAAGGGGTAGGAATACCTCTGATCCATATACTAGGGAGAAAGGAGTGGCTCCTGTAGTTGTTCTCATGCTAGTTCTATATGCCCATAACGCAGGACTAAGCTGTAAATGCCAGTCTCACCCTGATTCATTAACTATTTTCTTCAAGATTTTCAAAATGGTTTTGTTTGTCACTTCAGCCTATCCATTCCCTTGAGGATAATAGAATGAAGAGAAACCTTTTTTTATTTGGAACTGATCATAGATATCTTCAACATCTTTGTTTTGGAAAGGTGTACCATGATCCGTCAGGATGGTTTGAGGAATCCCATACTGACAAATGATGTTGTTGAGTATGAACATTGAGATCTACTTTCCAGTTGTGTAGGTGATGGGAATCACTTCCACCCATTTAGTGAAGTACTATGTTGCTTCTATGATGTATTTATGTCCATTAGCTGAAGATGGTGTAATCTTTCCCACTAGTTCAAATCCCCACATAGAAAATGGTAATGGTGAAGTGATAGGATTTAGTTATTGGGCTGGTGCATGGATGAGGTCTCCATGACTCTGACATTGCCTACACCTTTGTACATACTTGTTTCCATCTGTCTCTACTATGGGCCAATAGTATCCCATGTGAATGATCTTTTTAGCTAATTTGTTTCCACCTCTGTGGGTTCCACAAATTCCTTCATGTACCTCGTACATAGCACTCTGGGATTCCGTGGAAGTTGGACATCATAATAACATTCCATCTAGACTTCGTCTATATAGAGTAGTTGCGAGAATGGTGTACCTAGAGGCTTGGAGGATGATGGAATTTTTCTGGTTCCTAGACAAGTTGGGAAGTAAGACACTACTTTGGAGGTAATTATACACATCATGGTACCATGGGGTTTCAGGACCAACAAGGACACACATTGATTCTTTAATTGGTGCTTGATGTGATGGCATCATGAGTTGCTCCACTAGAAACTAGAATCTAGTTTCATTTCCTGGCATATCGATCAAGGATGCTATGGTAGCCATCACGTGTCTGCAACTTTGTTTTGAGCTCTTGGTACTTTCTCAAAAAATTTGTATTGGAATTTAGTGCGCAACCTGTTCATTTATTCTATGTATGGTATTAGCTTCTTATCTTTTGTCATATAGTCATTGTTAACTTGGATAATGACCAACAACAAATCTCCATAGACCTTAAGGTTATTGATTCTCCATTGTATTTTTGTCTTTACTCCGATGACTAGAGATTCATATTCGGCTATGTTGTTTGTGCATGGGAATTTGAGTCTGAAAGATTTGGGAATTGCATCATTGTTTGGAGTGATGAGTACTATCCTTTCTCCTGCACCATGGTTCGTGCATGACCCATCAAAGTATATTTTCCATACCTCTTTTGTCAGTTGGAGTGTAAGGATCGACTCATTTGAAAAGTCACATATGATAGGATAATGATCCTGAATAGGTTCCTCTACTATTTGGTCCGCAATCACTTGCCCTTTGATGGATTTTATGTCTATGTATTCTATGTCAAATTCACTTAGGATCATCACCCACTTTGCTAGTCATCTAATGAGTGTTGCTTTGCTTAGTAGATACTTAAGGGGATTAATGTGCACTATCAACTTTGTTTGATGGTTTAACATGTAATGCCTCAGCATATGGGAAGCAAAGACAACTTCTAGGCATGATTTTTCAATTGGCGTATAGTTGATCTCATAGCCTACCAATGTTCTATTGAGATAGTATATATCTCTCTCCTTTCCTATGTCATCATGTTGTGCTAAGAGTACGCCTAATGCTAATTCAGTTGCCAAGATATATAGAAGCAAAGGTTTGCCTTGGATAGGTGGCACCAATATGGAAGACTTGAGTAGATAGTCCTTGAATATTTGGAACGCTTGTTCACATTTTTTTGTCCATATGAATGTTATGTCCTTGTGTAGTAGATATTGGAATGGATGGCACTTATCTTCCAGCTAGGCTATGAAGCGCCTGATAGATTGGAGCCTACCTTGTAACCCCCTTAGTTGCCTTAGGTTTTTCGGTGGTGGCATGTCCAATATTGCTTTGACTTTCTCTAGGTCTACCTCTATGCCTCGATGTGATACTATGAATCCCAATAGCTTCCCTATGGTGACCCCGAATGCATATTTATTTGGGTTTAAATGGACCTTGTATTCCTGGATTCTATCAAATATGGGTCCCAATAATTGTAGATGATCATTTCTAAGCATTGACTTGGCAAGTATGTTGTCAACATAGTCCTCCATCGTTTTGTGGATGAGATCATGAAAGATGGTTGTCATGGCCCTTTGATATGTTGCTCCGGCATTTTTTAGACCAAATGGCATGACATTCCAACAGTTGGTGCTCCATGCACATGTAAAAGTCATTTTGTGTTGGTCCCCTGGTGCAATCTTTATCTGATTATATCCTCAAAAGCCATCCATGAGTGATAGCATATCATGTCCTATTGTGAGATCTACTATCATATCGATGTTAGGAAAAGGAAATTCATCCCTGGGACAAGCTTTGTTAGGATCTTTAAAATCTATGTAGATGTGGATCTAACCACTCTTCTTGGTAACTGGTACCAGATTAGATATCTAGTCTGCATATGGGATCGGTCTTATGAACTTAGCATCTAGGAGATTTTTCAATTCTGCCTCGACTAGTAATGCAACATGGGGATGCATCTTTCTCAGGTTTTTTTTGACGGGTTTGGCATTGGGTAGCAATGGGAGATGATGTAGCACAAGATCTAGATCTAATCCTGGAATTTCTGAGTAGGACCATGCAAAATTGACCTTCCTTTCCTTGAATAAATTGATGAATTATTCTCTCCCCTCTAGGGTGAGTGATTTTTCTAAGTAGATGTTCTTCAGGTTCTTGTCATCACCCAAGTTGACACTTTATGTTTCCTCTACTAATAATGTTGACTTTTCCTCTATCAAGGGGAGGAGTTCCTACTTTCCATCTTCTAGTGCCTCAGTGAGGTTTTCACTAGAAGATACGTCTTGTTTTGTCTTTTTATCATTTTTTTATGCCAGTAAGCGCCTTTCATTTTTCACTTACTAACGATTCTTTTTTATTTTTCAATTGTTTTTTATGACTAGAAAGAGGAGCTTCCTCTCCAAAATATGTTGATCTATCGAGGTCAATGGAGAAACCTGCTTTATGGTCTCCTGATGGCATTCCCTCTCTAAGTCCCATGAAGTTTGTGATATCCTCATCATTCTCAAAGCTATCCATATCAGGTTGTCCATGTTGATCCCACTCTATCAGTTATGGGTGTACAAGACATAGGTCCTCATGGTGGGTTGACTCTGTTTGGTTGAATAGGATAATGGAGATGGTTCCAAAAAACTTGGACTATGATGTGGATGCACCACCTAATTAATTTCTATCGATGTGTTTATCAATACAGGGTTGGTCATCTATGGTTAATTGGTTGAACATATCATCAAGGTGTATGGTGGTTGCTGACTGAGGGGAATAATCTTGGATTGATGGTTCAGAGTTGTGAATGGATCTCCATTCATACTTGTGGGAGTCAATTTTTCTAGAACACTCATCGGATGTCTCACTTCCCTCATTATCATGGATTGCTTGGTTCATGGTTAATCGGGATTGAGAGATTCTCACTTCAGCTGGCAACAACTGTTGAAGTATGTTTCTGATCAAGATGTGTTCTAGGTTTTGCCCCAAATGTAACTCTGTTATTTTTTTTTGATCAACGGGTATGTCTTGCGTGATAGGACTGGTTCTTTGTTTCCCATATCCTAACACTCTCTTGTTTCTCTAGGTTGGCGGGAGAGACAGTTCCATTAAACCTTTTTATCTTTCCCCCAGGCCAGTTGTACCATCATACCTAAACCTTTGTAGCATTGTATAGCTAGCTCCATAGGTTGATACAGGTAGGGGTTTTTGAAGTCTCTCCTATGGATCTTGATACAACCATGTATTTATATCTAGATCAAATGGGTTCTCTTCTATAATGTCTCCCCATCTGACAAAGGTTGTGGGTAGACACCTGAACATAATAGGTTCTGGGGTTTCTATTGTAATTGTGGGTTGTAGCATGCCATATGTCCTTGGGCTCTAAGGCATGTTTATGATAGTGAAAGCTTCGTCATAGCTGTATTCACCACATCCCTTGTTAGTAATAGATATTTTTCCCACTCTTCTTGTGACATCTTTGAGAATTGAATTTGATGCGGATGGGATACTTTCCTCTTGGTTTGATGGAACCTAGTTGCCAATACTGGTTTGAAAAGCATTGCAGTATTGGAATGGGTTTGGGTCTCCTTCAATAATGATTGTTGTCCCTTGTTATGGGAACTTGATGCACTGATGGTATGTGGATGGTATAGATTGCATCTCATGTATTCATGGTCTCCCTAGTAACATGTTGTATCCCAACTGTAGGTCTAAGATCTGGAAGGGAGTATTCTTGACAACTGGGCCAATCCAGACTGGTAGAATGATAATACCTTTAGAAGATCTCTCCTCTTCATCATAGGATCTGATGTTGATCCTTCTTGTGACATCAATACTGGATTCAGAGTAGCCTAGTTTCTTGATGAGTTTTAGAGTACATATGTTCAATCCTGCCCCACCATCAACAAGGACTCTACGGATTGCACTTTTGTGGGCTTGGATAAGTAAGTGCAAGGGATCATTATGCAAGGGTTTATGTGGTGGTACATCATGATCTATGAAGTTTGCATGCTTATTTTTTGTCTATATGGTTCACCATTGTCTGGAAGCTCTCTGGAGTTATGTCCCTTGGGACAACTTCTTTTTGAAGTGCTTGGTCTAATGATTGCTTGTGTTGTAGGGGTATGCGCAAAAGGTCAAACATAGAGATTTGGGTAGGCGTGCACTTTAGCTGATCCACTAGGCTTGTCTATCGATCTGACGATGCATGAGGGTTGACTAGTGTAGCAGATGAGGAAGGCATTCCTTGAAAGACAACTTTTGTACGATGTGTGGTTACAACACATTTGTTACCTTGGTCTTTGATAGTGATGGTAGCCACATGGCTATCTGAAGGATTTAGGCAATTGATAGTGTTATCACTATTGGCATAAGTGTAGTTGACTTGTTTTGACTGTTGGCATAAGTGTAGTTGACTTGTTTTGACTGTCCACCAGACTCAGAGGTTTTCCCTTTATTGTGATCATGGAATGTGTCATTGAATATTGTATGATCAATGGTACCTTTTATTTGGGTGTTGGTTACATCGATGACCACTGTATCAATCAGATCTTGGATGGCATGTTTCAATCGATAATAGTTGGGTGTCTTGTGTCCCTTAACTTGATGAAATTTGCAAAGATCATTATCATTGTACCACTTTGGTTTGATTGCACCATGTTCATATTCTCTAATTTCAGCGAGACTGATATTGTTGGATTGCATCAGCTTTCTTAAGGTTGATTCTATCGACTCTCCTAATGGTGTGAAATCTCATTTTGGAAATGGAAATCATGGTTGGCCTTGTGCCTGTGTTGACTAGTTGACACAATAGCCTCTTGGATAGGGGGTGGTTGAGTTTGAGTGTATACTTGTGGAGTGGGCACCATGGGTTATTCGTTAGCCATAGGTTCACCTTACAGTGACACTTTGGGTTGGGCATAGTTGACCGTTTTCACATCAATGACACATCAGTGGTGAAATTTTTGTTTTTATTCCACCATTTAGCTTTATCCATTATAGTCTTGTTTGTATTCATTTGGGTAGGATCTGCAAGGACACCTTGTTTGACCAAGTTCTGCTCACAATAAATTCCTCGTTCGATGAGTTGTTTAAAGTTTGGAGCTAACTGCAATTCTGTTGTAAATGACATGTCTGGAATTAGATTTTCAATGAACATGACTATTAGGTCTTGCTTGTGTATGTCATACGTGATTCTATTTGCATTATTCCTCCATCTTTGTAGGAATTTTACAAAGGACTCTCCATCTTTTTGTTTGATGTCACAAAGGTCCTTGATGTTTACCTTGCACTCGATATTATGATGGAAGTGATTGATGAACTTTTTGGCCAATTCACCCCAAGACAAAATGCCATGAGGTAAATGTGAGACCTATTCTATTGTTGGTCTAGCTAAGCTTTGTGGGAATATTCGCATTAAGTATGTCTTGTAATGTGTGACCTCAACGCAACTAGCAAAGAATTCTTGAATATGCTTAATAGGGTTGGTATTGCCCCTATATTTGTCAAATTTTGGTACTGAGAAGTGAGTTGGGAATGGAGACATGTGAAGAGAGTGATCAAAGGGGTATGGGTATATATCCTCTATGGTGTATGATTTAGTGTGCCCTTGATTTTGCATATCCATCTTTTGGGTTTGAAGGTTCTGCACTTATTGGATAAGCATGTCTGTTTGAAACTAAGGATGATTTGTGAAATTGTACCTCTGTGTTGTAGTAGGTATGAGGCTATGCCTCTACTTCCCTTGAGTAGGGACATAGGACCTCATCCTTGGGACTTGATAATGATTTCCCAACACATGATTCTGATATGGGATCATGTGAGTGGCCCAAGGTTGATTTTGTTGTGTTTTTTGTTGGGGTTGGGGTTTTTGTTGTTGCTGGGGTTGAGGTTGTTGTTGTTGCTAAATTTGGGATTGTTGTTGTTGGGGTTGAGGTTGTTGCTGGATGAGCAAAGGCATAACCTTGGGTGGGCATTGACTAAAAGTCAGACCTATAGAGATGGATCCCTATGGGAACAATGTTTTGACCCCAAGAGTAGTAGGGATTGACTATAGTAGCGGCATAGTTGCAAAAAGGTTTCTTCATGTTGGTAGGATTGAGGGTGTAGCATGAGAGATTGATTGGACTGGCCATAACGCCGAGGGTTGAGGCACACTAGTGACCATGGGTGCACTTAGTTTGGAGCCTTCCATGCTTTACGTGGAAGATGTGCTTGCTTGGTTCATGGAGTTGGTTTGATTGGACACAGTCTGTGCTAATGTCATTGTTGTCAAGGATGGGAAGATTTGAGATACCACAAGTTTTGTTTGAGAGGGTCGAGTAATGTTTTGACCTTGTATAGTCAGAAAATGGAAGCACTTCCATTGTAGATGTGTTTAGCCTTCCGAGTAAGCAGTTTGGAGTCATATCAAGCACCTTGAATGGGTTCCTGATCTAGACCTGGCTTTCCCCCTATTCTGTCCCTCTTTCCACTTCTTTCCAGCCTAATTTCTGCATTCTGGACTGTAGACCTAAGATTTTGGACTTCAAGGTTAGGGTCGACCTTTTGGGTCTATGTCAACCTTTTGGGTCTATGTTGACCTTTTGGGTCTATGATGACCTTTTGGTTATATGTCAACCTTTTGGGTCTATGTCAACCTTTTGGGTCTATGTCAACCTCAGCCTTGACCCAGGGTTCAAACTTTAGGGTCTTCCAGTTTTTGGATGTCGGTCTTTGCAAAAGTTATTTCCCGCTTCCGGGTCAGTTGTTTTGAGTTCTGAAGCACTGATTCCTAAATTATATTTAATATAGGTCCTCTCCTAGGGGTGAAGGATTTAATGGGAATTTAATCCTCCTATGTAGGCCTCCTTAGAAGATTGGGCCCTAATTCCATATAAAAGAGAAGCTTTCTCTCTCATTTTCTCTAAGTCTTCTAATGGTGATCAAGCATTCTCAAGCTATCTTCAAGTGAAATTCAAGCAAGCATTCAATCAATATTTCAAGCAAGCATTCATCCATTCTCAAGCATTCAAGTATCCATTTTCATGAAGGAGATCCATTGGAGGCCATTGAAGGATTGAAGCTACATGGTGCCCTTTTGGTGATCTCTCCATCCATCTTCTTCCAAGCCTCTTCCAAATTCAAGAACCCATTCAAGACTTGGTGTTTGAGATCTACAAGAAAGAGATTGAAGACATCCTACCTTTCTACATCCCACATTTTGAAGCATACTTGTGGATTCAAGGATTTGAATCCTCCACAAGGACTTTTACAAGAAAGGTGAATTTATGCATTTACTTTGTCTATTTCTGCAATTTCAATTCCATATATTTAAGGTTAATTCCAAAATTGGGGTTTGACCAAGGCAAACCCCTCCCCCCCAACAAACAAACCTCTTTTTCTTGCAGGTATAGGTTTGGGACTGTGGATTTGAACCCAAATCTGGATACTCTTTTTGGCAAACTTTTGAGATTCGCGGACAGAGTCACTTTCAGATCTATGCAAGTCAGGGTCGACATTATTGGGTTAGGGTTGACATTTGTGGGTCAAGGTCGACCTTTTTCATAAGATGACATTAGAATGGAAAATGATTTCTTGGTTTTGTTCATCTCTGCATTCCAGTTCCGGATCATACTTCAGTTTTTCTAGAAATAGCCTACAGACCTTCGAAAATAACATTCTTTGATTAGAACTATTTTAAGGTTGGTACTTCATCTCATCCATTTCAATTCCTAGAACTATCATATACATTCCTTTCTAAAATGGGAATTTAAGATCTTTCCTCTTTGCTCTCATTTCCAAATGGATGATTCATT
>MU223242.1:3934384-3954409 GCA_018584345.1 Thuja plicata | reverse complement strand
TCTTCTTCCAAGCCTCTTCCAAATTCAAGAACCCATTCAAGACTTGGTGTTTGAGATCTACAAGAAAGAGATTGAAGACATCCTACCTTTCTACATCCCATGTTTTGAAGCATACTTGTGGATTCAATGATTCAAATCCTCCACAAGGACTTTTACAAGAAAGGTGAATTTATGCATTTACTTTGTCTATTTCTACAATTTCAATTACATATATTTAAGGTTAATTCCAAAACTGGGGTTTGACCAAGGCAAACCCCTCCCCCCCAACAAACAAACCTCTTTTTCTTGTAAGTATAGGTTCGGGACTGCAGATTTGAACCCAGATCTGGATACCCTTTTTGGCAAACTTTTGGGATCCGCGGACAGAGTCACTTTCGGATCTGTGTAGGTTAGGGTCGACATTATTGGGTCAGGGTTGACATTTTTGGGTCAAGGTCGACCTTTTTCATCAGACGACATCAGAACAAAAAATGATTTATGGGTTTTGTTTGTCTCTGCGTTTCAATTCCAGATCATACTTTATTTTTTCCAGAAATAGCATACAAACCTTAGAAAATAGCGTTCTTTGATCGGCACTATTTTAAGGTTGGTACTTCATCTCATCCATTTCAATTCCTAAAACTATCATATACATTCCTTTCTAAAATGGGAATTTAAGATCTTTCCTCTTTGCTCTCATTTCTGAATGGATGATTCATTTGTGCATTGATCCTTCTTTTGGGTTAATCAATTTGGATCTTTCATTTGTGCATTTGAGGTTAAAAGGAACATCTTATCTTCCCCACACATCACACAAACATATACATTTTCAAATGTGACATCTTTTCTTATGTTACATTTTGGTGACATCTATTTATATGTTACAGACCTACAAGAGGGTTTTTAGCCATATGGTTGACACATTGAATTCAGCAGGGAGTTTGACTCCCTTCTTTATCAACATGGCTAAGAAACGTTCATGGTTCCTCTCTACAATAGCATCAACCCCTTGCGCAGAATAGGTATCTTTCTCTATATCTCCGAGCTCCTTTTCTATGACATTTTGGAACAAAGATGACCCATAGGGATTCTCAATAAATAGAGAAGGACTGGTATTTCTGAAAGGATCATCCTCTCACTCTATTTCCCAAGCGGGGAATATGTTTATATAAGACTCATCAGGTTGAGTTTTATCCTTTGACCTTGTGTAAGGCCCTCCATAGGGTGTTTGAGACATAGTGTGGTCCAGATTTTGTGACTAAAAAAAGTGATATAAAGCAAACAGAAAGGGTTAACCTTTCTAGGAGAGTCCGAGTTATGTTTAGACAACGGTAATTCTAAGGACAGATGTTGATTTATCTTTATTTCAAATTTTTGATGATGTAAGAATAAGATTTTTGACCTTTACCTGGGACAAAGTCACTCATAGAGATAATGATGATTTTGAGATAATGGGATCAAGATATTTTGAGTCTGAACTTTCTAACTAACAATGCTTGGACGACAATCGTGCTTTCAAAGAATGGATTATCTTTAATGTTTAGAGATTCACATAATGTTCTTCACATTTTTTGGGATAGACACTGGTCTTTGACATAGAATGGGGAGTATTTTCAAGGTTTTTAGGGCAAAACAGGTGTTAAAAAGTCTTTGATCAATTGTGGCAAAACTCCACTAATTGTAGTAAAGTGACTGGTTGATTGTGGTAAGCTATCACTAATTGTGGTAATGAACAAGTCAATTGCGGCAATAAAAAGGACGATTGCAACAAACTTCTGTCAATTGCAGAAAAATGCGGGCAATTGTGGCAAAGGGGAAACAGTCTAAAAAAGACTCAAAAATAGGCCTCACTACCTGACAATTCTGATTTTCTGGAACGAGGCTTCTGATTTGGAGAACAATTTGATGTTGACAACCTAGACTTTAACATGTTTGACTCGTTTTGATAGTTTTGATGTTTTTTTTGTATTTTGGAAACTGATCAAAGAACAAGCACAATAGATAATGTGTTTTGAAATATTTAAGACTGGAATGTATACGTTCTACAAATATTTCAAGTTAAAATGTTATCACTAGGTCTCAATAATGAATAGTGAGATTAATCTAAGTCCATGGTTTCAAAATACAATATTATAGGCCCAATGCTTGAATGTTCGTTAGCTCACACAACAATTGTCACACTACTAGGACACGAAGGTCCACGACGTAGGTGCCCATGTTTTTTCTTCTGCCAAATATTGTTGTTGTATAGTGAAGATCTCTTTCACTACACAAATATCTTGGAACACATATGTTGGGAATCTTGGGGGGAAATTGTGCAACCCCTTGTACTATAATAAGGTATCTATTTAGAGGTAAACTGGGTTGGCCTCTAATTAATAGGTTCTAGTAGGGTCTGTAGCATCTATCCAATCAGTTTGTACGTGTGTGACTCACTTAAGAGCCTAGTTGACCATGTTGGATCCTTAGGGATATTCACCCAATCCATACTATCATCAACACACCTCGCCCGAGCTTGGCTAGATGTAAAATGGAACTTTGGTTTTTGTCTTGTTTATATACCGATCATAAGGATTATCGATTTGAGGTCATTCTCCTAGGAAGAAGTGCATTCCCCAGACAGACCTTTCTAAAAATTATAAAGGTGTTTAATCTAACAGATTGTGCAAGTGCACCAAAAAATTAAGACACAAGGTTAATTTCTTAAACCCCAAAGTTGAAATGTGAACTAAGCTAAACCACCATACAAGCACAAGTGTTCAGTTTTAAGCCCAAAAGTAGATGTTGATTGCTTGTTCATTTTTAATGCCCAAATTTGAAATGTTTGTTTGCCTTTGTTCAATTCTTAACCTCCGCATCAATTTTAAAGCATCAATGTGTAAATGTGAGGTTCAAGATGATTGCATGCAATTTTCTTGTTAAGCACCAAATGATGAATGAATAATTTTTTTAATTTTCTTTGTTTAGACAAGCTAGTACCACAAAAAAATGAGATTGTGTGCAACCTTGAAAAAATATTTTGAAATGATTTATACTCACAAAGACTTACCCTTCTCTGTTCTCATTGATTTTTCCAGTCATGCACAGAAAACAAGAAAATGTCATATTAAAATAGATAGATAGAGGATTTGGATCAGATAAGCAATATTGCTAGTGATTGCGGTAAAGCACTAGCAATTGTGGTAAAGAAAAATCAGTCACTGCGAGAATTTGGCGATTGCGGAAAAGTACTTCTGCTTGCGGTAAAGCACCACCAATTGTGGCATGGATCGGTCAATTGCAGAAATCTACGTGTGATTACAATAAAATGATGGTGATTGCAGCACCGATGATCAATTGTGGCATAGAGAAAGAAAATAGACTTGTGAATAGAGATATAAAACTTTTGCGAAACCCTTTCAATAATTACAGAGATATCGAGAAAAAGCATATAAAAGAATTTTGCAACCATATGACCATGGCTAAAAATTTATGTTTATCGTTTGCAAGGGATATTCAGGCTATTTGATTCATGTCAGGTTCACCAAAATGTACACAATGTATCAAAATTTGTAACACTCCTCGAATCAATGAGGGGTTAGTAGCATTGATTCGCAATGGGGGAAATTGATAAGAAACAAGCTACTAATAACAAAACTACGAATCAATAAAATTTACAAGAAAATAAGAGGAAAACAAATGAATGCAAACCCAATTGCTTGAAGCTTCTATTGTCTCTCTCTACTGCTTCTAAAATAGTGTTTTTTTATTCTCAAAATTGGTGTGGCCAGCGTCTATGACTTGGGAGCGTCGAGAATTTGATATTTGTGTGTGTGTGTGTGTGTGTGTGTGTGTGTGTGTGTGTGTGATCGCAAGATGGCTTGATGCTTGAACCAAATCTGACAGAGTAATGGCACATGTGAGCTTGAAATCCTGGATCCTTCAAATGGTTATGAAGGGTTTGTTATATAAGAATTGAGGATGATATGAATGGTCGAGATCAATCCGAGAGATAGGGAAATGAATGGTTGAGATCAAAAGGAACTAGAGAAGCCATCAATAAACTCTGCCTCTTCAACTGGGAGAGAGGAGATAGATTTTGGTTAACTGAAGAGATAATTATGAGTTACCCTTTTGAATTAACGAGGTGGGTGGAATTACCCATGTGAACTAGAGAGATGGGTGGAGTAACCCATGTGATCTGATTAAGGATTATCTCTTTGAACATAATTGATTATTTAATTCATTTATGTAATTAAAGTTTTCAACATGTGAGATAATTGAATTCTTTTTTATTTAGAATTGCTTTATTGAATGAAATTAAATTGATTTAATTGGAAGAATTTAATTAGTAAGTTTAAATGTTGTAATTTAAACTATAGGAAATTGAATTTAATTAATTAATTAATGGTAATTAATCAATTAAGGTTAATATAAAATTAATTATTTAATTAATTTTGGGAATTGGATTAGATGATTTGGGGAATGAATTTAGAAGAAAATAGATGCTTAATTAATGATTAAATAACCATTAATTAATAGACGAAAATTAGTGTTTTTAATGTCAAATTGCAAGTCTGTCCATTTCAGGGTGTCTACACAACGAAACAAGAAGGGGCTCCTAAACCCTTCCCTATCAAGGCATTGTGTCCATTTTCGTTCGAAAAGACACTAATTATAGTCCCATTCCATAGCAATGTTGTTTTTCCTAAGTATGATAAGTATGAAGGAGCATCTGATCCTCAAGATTATCTAAGGGAGTTTTGTGCATTGAGCTTGGAGTTCATGCATGACACAACATATTTAATGAGGTTATTCCCAAGAAGTTTGGGAAGCATGGCAATGGAGTGTTTTTCCAAGTTACCCTCTGGCATCCGCACTTTTGAGGAATTGGCCTCCAAGTTTGTAACTCATTATTCTTATAATATCAAACATGAGGTTACAATGATTATTTTATGTAATACCAAGCAACGCGAGGGAGAAGGATTCCTACTTTTCCTACAAAGGTGTAGAGTGGTATTTTCTAGATACCCTCAAAGTGTACCCGAAAAGGAGAAGATGGATATCTTCATTAATAGCTTGAACAATGAGATGAATTATCGGTTAAGATTACAATTCCCTAGGTATTTCCAAGACCAAATTGAGAATGGAGTTACTACGGAGGAGATATTAGTTGAAAGTGGAGAACTTATACTTTATAAGGATAATAAGAATTCTAACAGAAATACCTCCAAAAATAATCAAAATAGGAATCCTCCTAACAATAACCAATTTTGGATGAGGAACAATAACAAAGGTGTGGTAAATGATGGAGTTGTGGAAGCAAATAATTTGAAGGTCACTCCTTTTACCCTCACAAGAAGACCTACTCAAGTTAACAATGCAATTCAAGCACCCAAAGTTCCTTTCAACAACAACAACAACAATAACAACTTTGGGAACAATCAAGAGGCCAATAAGCCTAAACCTTTCTTTGTACCATCGCCTAGAAGGAAGTTCATGCCCTTGGGTGAACCACTTGAGAATGCATTGAGAACCCTCATTTCTAATAAGATTATTGACTTACCTAGGGCTCAACCCTACAAACCACAAGTGAAGCCTACTTTGTGGAGTGAGTCCAATCATTGTGAATACCATAGGAATTGAGGACACAAAACAAATGATTGCATGTGCCTAAGACATGTGGTGCAAGATTTGATTGATAATGGTGTAATTAAGGTGGAAGGGCCCCAAAACAATGAGGATCATACAGATTTTAAAACACCTTTCTTTAATCATGAGAAAGGTGAGTCTTCAAATTTGAACAATTGTGGCAACAATTCTAAAGGTAACAACAATGTCAGTTTTTCTCATCATTATGACAATACTATTAATACCTTATTTGGACATGAGAATGTTGTTAATGTTCAGGTGATAAAGGAACAAACCAAAATGGAGACTTATAATGCTATCACTAGAGGGAAAGCATCAAGGATTACCCTACAAGGGGGTGCTCCTAAACCTATTGGTCCTACACAATCAACTATTTTGGCTAAAAAAATATCTACTACAACAAAGCCTTATAGTTTGGTTGATCAATTGCAAAAGACTCTAGCACAAATTTTTATTTTGGAGTTATTAAAACTTTCTCCCAATCACAAGGAGAACTTGGAAAAATCTCTAGTGGAGACTAATGTTCCTATAAACTTGGAGGAAGATAAGTTTCAAAACATGGTAGGACATCTTGTTGCACCACATTTCCTTTCATTTTCAGAACAAGATGATATGTCCATTACTCATCCTCAAAATTTTCCCTTGCATATAGAAGTCTTATTCCAAAGGCATAGGGTCAAGAGAGTCCTCATTGATGGAGGAGTTGGTCTCAACATTTTTACTTTGAACCTTGTCAAGTCTTTAGGGTTATCTAAATAATCTATTGATCCTAAAAAGTAGATTACCATCAAGGCTTATGATCAGAAAGAAAGATCTTCAAAAGGCATGATATTTTTACCCATTTAAGTTGGACCTATCAAGAAAGACACCATATTTCAAGTCCTTGACATGAAGTTAACTTATAATATCTTATTGTGAAGGTCATGGATTCATGAGATGCAAGCGGTGCCTTCCACCTATTATCAATGTATTAAATTTCCGCACATGGGTGAAGAAATCACAATTGGAGGAGATTATAATCCCTTTCAATATTGCAACACATTGAAACCTATTCATGAACTATTTATTCCTCATAATAGGGAAGGAATCATTTCTAATGTCACCATTGGAGAAGATAAAGAGGAATATCCTAATTTAACATCAAATGATACATCTACTTCCAATCCTAATCAAACTAACTCATCTACATCAACTAAAGGAAAGGAGAAAGTGAGTTATGAGGGTCAAATTTCTAATAAAAAATTAGTTAAAACTTCTACACCAAAGTTAGAAATTTTGAAACCCTCTAAGGATGAGAGATAACAAACTAAGAAGGATCATTACCAAAATATGAATGATATGATGCATAAGTTTGAAAAGAAACGTAGAATCAATTCCAAAGGAGTGGGGGAATATTTTGTTTCCCTATTTGATTTGCCAAATTCCCCAAAGACACATGGGAAACTATCAAGTGCTCATCCACCTCACAAATATAACTCTCATTTTGTAAGAGAGTGAAAATAATCCCTAGAAAAGGAGGACAATGAATTTTTACAATGGCTCTACAAAGAAGAAGATACTTCAAACAATCTCGTTGAAAGAGTGCAACATATCAATATCCAAACCGATCAATATGGAAAGGGATTTCAAATTATGAAAAAAATGGGATACAAGGGAAGAGAACCCTTAGGAATCAAGAGTAGAGGATTTCTAGAATCTATTGAACCTCCTTGGAGGTCAAAGGATGAGAAATCTAGAAAAGGGTATCAAGAAAAAGGAGAAAGTTCAAGCCCTATGCATGTTTTTTTATGAACATGTACACATGGTAGGATCTGAGAGTAAGGATAATTCCAGAGATTATGAATGGGACTCTCTATCCAAAGAATCTTGTCATGATAAAGAGGTTGATTTTATTCATACCTATGCTACCATTACTAATGCCAAAATTCAAGACAATGAGAATCAAATTTTGAATTCTACACAAGCATCAAACGAGCCTCAAGAATCCAATATAGGTCAAGAATCTAGTGGTAACCAATGGATAGGTGACCTTTGGTTACCTTCATGGGGGGTGATTCAAATGTTACATTTAATCCACATGCATTTTTTCCCATGGAAATACACAAGGACTCTAGTGAAGAAAACTTTGATCCTAGTTCCATGGAACACCTTGAGCAAGCACATTTTATTGACCTAAGAGATACAATGTATGAACCCTCAAACAAGGTCATGTCCTTGAATCCTTTGAATGACAACTTTCCTAATGAGTTTTTAGCCCTTTTTCATCCCGAACTCATTCATTGGGACTTAACCAAACCAAATGACCATACTATACTTTCCCAACAACAATGCAATGGCCCAATACCTAAATGTGGTTGAGTCGTCTTCTTCCACCAATGAATACAATATACACATGATGATAGAGGCAGGGGTCCAATCTCTCAATCCACAAAATAAAATAAATAAATTCAAAAAAATGAGAAGGTCTAGTGGTGAAAACCACAATGTGGCAGTACTAGAACCTAAAAAAGTAAAAATATTGGATGTTTCCAAAGGTGAAAACCCAAATGTGGCACCTAAGTAAGAGATGTTGGATACCCTACTAGAACATGATGATGAGAGATCTCATATTCTCATAGAGCCAATGAAAAAGGTTAATATTGGAACCAAATTGAAACCAAATTTTATTCACTTAGCAGCATCATTAACTCCATCAGAAAGGAAGGAGTTCATCGAATTCTTTCAAGCATCATTCTTTGTACATGAGAAAAAGTTTCAAAAAATCCAATAACATGAGAAAAGATTAAAATCTGAAAACATGAGAAAGATTAAAAATTCAAAAATATTGGAAAAGCAGAAAAGCATTAAAAAGGAGAAAATTGAGCATGAAGAAAGCAAAAACATTCAAAAAAATCAAAAAATGGTTGTCTTGGTGAAAACCTAGCAAATAGGCGCCTTGATGATATCAAAAAAATTGAAAAAGAGGAAAAAGAAAAAAAATTGAAAAAGAGAAAAGTGCCTTGGTGAAAACCTAGCAATAGGCGCCTTGGTAGCAAAAAAAGAAAAAAATAATAAACCCAAAAGGTGAAAACCTGGTAATCAGGCACTTTTTGATCCCTTAGGTCTTTCCTGGTTGCATTTGTACATATTGCCTTTTCATCATCTCATTTGTATATCCTTCATTGCATCCATCTTTTGTACATAGTCATAATAAAGTCTCTCAGCTACATTGTCACATACTAGGTTTCATTTGCCCAAGATTCACAAGGTCACATTTATCACTTGGGGGAAAAGCATTGGTTTTTGGTACACACAAATTCAGAAGTGTTATATTTTGGTCACATCTCAAAGGCAATTTTCAGAAATTCAAAGAAGACATATTGTTGAACCTTTGATGGATATCATTTTTCAAACCCAAGCATTTAATCTTGCAACTTGATCCTTGAAATTTATGACTTTATTATTAGGATTAAAATTTGACAAAAACCTAACTAATCAGAATGTTTGGGAATTCTATTGAAAATCTTGATACAAGGCAAAACACTTGAAATTTTTTGACAATTTTCATTACATTTTGTCATGTCTTTTTATCTACTCGATGATGTTTCGACTAGATAGGCGATGATGAAGACATGATATTTTCTTGACTTTGCGTGAGTGTTTTGAAGAAGATCCACCAACTTGTGTGAATTCATCTAAGGACATGGTCACCAAAGAACCATCGAGGACTTTCATATAGGAAGGAGGGTTAACTTTTGTTTGTTTACCCAAAAGGATACCTTGGATATTTAGATCTTCCATATCTTAGCAACATTAAATCCTATGAAACCGGTATTCATACTCCCATAGTTGGTTATTCAACTAGTGAGGGTTGTACTAGTTTCTAGATGGTTACCAAAAGTGATGAAAATGGTATTCATATCATCATGATGTGGTTGGTGATGGTTGTACTTCCTCCTAGTTCCACAATGCTCAATGATGAAAATATTTCTCTTTTGCATTTCTTTCGCAAAAAGCTAATGATAGTCAGTTGCATTTCATTTCATTTTCATGTTAGATTAATTGCATATTTACAGGATTTTCCAAGTTCAAGAGGGTTAATCAATTGTGTGAGTTCAATTTCAATTATCTAGTTTCAAATAAATGGTGTGAGATAATATTTTGCATTCATTCATAGCATTAATCATTACTCATTATCTATTATATTAGAAAATCAAAAGAAAAGAAGCATTAAGCATTATTCATTTTACATCCATTTTAAGAGTGCATTTCATATAAGTTTCATACATTGAAAATCAAAATCCAAAAAGCTAGTTGTATTCATTTTACCATTGCATTGCATAAACCATTACATTCATTATAAAATCAGAACAATGTATAGTAGTAGTTGCATAAATCATTTGCATCCATCTATCTATGTCATATATAAGATAAACTACATCCATAGCATAATAAAAGTAAATGCATCATTGACATCATATAAATCTGCATATAAAGAAATCTCACATCCACA
This sequence comes from Thuja plicata, assembly GCA_018584345.1. Taxonomy (NCBI): domain Eukaryota; kingdom Viridiplantae; phylum Streptophyta; class Pinopsida; order Cupressales; family Cupressaceae; genus Thuja; species Thuja plicata. The sequence continues at coordinate 3,944,307 of MU223242.1, read as the reverse complement.
TCATAACAACATCATGAGAATCAAATAGAGTCATCAAATAAATGTCCATAAAAAATGTCCATCAACATTTGTATATCAAGATACATCGACAAAATGATATATCATCAAAGTCCTAATAAAAAATAAATATGATACATCAATGCATATCTAGAGACAATATCAATCTGTCTCACGACCCAATAGGGGCACCTGATCCATCACCTGTACCAATACCTGGTCCATCTCTAGTACTTGTATCACCTATACCATTGGGGTCTCTGTCACCTAATCTATCCTGTGTAGTTGGAGGTACTTTACTAGTGCTAGCTATAATAGGCCGATGTGACATCATCATCATAAATTTTTGCATCATGTTATCCACATGATCAATCTGACCGCTCATCGATGTCATCCCAGCCTGCAAGGTCCTCACATCCTGTGTCAAGGCATCTATCACCTGAGGATCTTGTGGTGCCTATGGTGCAACAATATGTGGAGGTACCTATGGTGCAACAAGAATCTATGGAGCTACATGTGGTATAATAGGAATCTATGGAGGAACCTGTTATGCATGAACCTATCCCTATAAAGGAGCCTAAACCTGTGGTCCTGGACCCTATCTAGCAATAGCTATATGTGCCTGCCTCGCAACCCTCTGTCTCTAATGACCCTATACTGCAGCTAGTATAGGATGAACTTGAACCTATATTTGTCTCGACTGACCATATCCACCACCCCTAGTCCTCACATGCCCACCCCACATTTGAGGTCCAACCTATCCTCTGCCTAAAGATCTCAGAACCCTAGGAACACTCAAAACTATAGGAGCTTGTTGTCTCTATACTCTCAAACCATCACCTCCACCACCACCATCTCTGTCATCATCATTAAAAGTATCATCCATATCAGGAATCAGCTCTGCTAGATCAATAAATCTATAAATATGTGTCGAGTAGACCACTCTCTATACTCAGCAGACACTCTGGCATCAACAACATGATCCAACATATTCCATCGGATAAATCCCAATCTGTCAATCTCAATGCATGAAAACTCATAGTCTACCTGAGCTCCCTACATGGATTGCTCTCCCTGTACATGTGCATATAAGGCCATACCTTGAGGCATATCCTAAACTCAGTCGTACTACTGCAAAACTCTACCAAAGCAGAATCTCTCAATAACAAGTGGTGATCGACCAATCATCCAATGAGGGGAAAACATGTATGGAAGCTTGTCATCATCCTCTCTTCATCCCTCATAGCCTAGGTACGGTCTCCAAACGACCTGATCTATATTGTCAATAGTATGATGCCAATAATCAAGCTTTCCTAGAAGATGATAGACAACCATACCATCATAAAGGAATGCATAAGGTCATCCTTGACCTCACACTCAAGCTGCTATCAGTATCATCATAGGGATATGCTCTCAGGTCCATAACTATAATAAAATAGCACCTGTTGATAAAGCTGCACTAGCTCAATATCCAACCTCATACAAATCATGGTATAAGTGTGCCAAAACACAGGAGGCCCAACCAAACTACTAAGGATGTGCAAGTAAGTCCTCCAAGATCCGACTCCAACCAACTGAGAATCCATGACCTCCCCGATCAGGGAGAAGTAATCCTCCAATCACTGCACCTAATACTACTAGAAAAGTAGGAAACGAAGCAAATTTCACCCATGTAATAGTGTCATCTCTGATTGTATCATCTCCAAATACACATCTATATACGCTTTGATCGTCAACCTGATCATAGTAAACCCTCTCTCATTGATTTAGGATACGCAGCAATCTATAAACATCCTCGAGCGTGATTGTCATCTCACCGAGGGGTAAATGGAAATTATTATGGTTAGAGTACCAATGCTCTTCCATAGCTGTAAGTAAACCCCGATTTAGCTAGAACTGAGGAATATCAAGCAGGAAACCCAAACCACACTACTCTATCACACGTGTCTCTGGACCAGTCAACTCACCGACTAAATCAAGTATCCAAGAAGATAGATTACGTACATGCAACTTACAGAACCATGCTTATTTTGAAAACAAGTGAATCTTATCAATATCATTATATCAATGGATCATTTTAAGTCAATCAAACCAATCAAATCAATTCTTTTCTCTTTTTGAGTGCATCAACCTATTTTTCCTAACTCTAGATCTCGAGAAGGGACCAATATGATCAGTTATCCTATCAATCAGTTTTCTACCCATCAGATTGACATATCAAACATCCATTTATGTGATTATTCTAATATCCTAAACACTTGGTAGCATTACTAAACACATCTATCTATCTTGGAAATCAATCTGGTAATCCAGATGTTCAATCAGACAATAGTTTGTTCTTTCTAAATCAAGTTTTCATCAAAATTTCATTGCAGGCATCACTTGGCATAGTGTACGTGTCATTTCATGCTAGGCATCATTTAATCTATGATAGGTGTGATTTGATTTATCAGAGGTGTTACTTTACATTTTACGCATCATTTCATCATCCTACGCGTCATTTCAAACATACTAAGTGGCATTTAAAATCTACTTTTGCCCTAGGGTTTGCTAGGAGGCATTTTATTAATCAAAGGCAAGTTTTGACCTAACTAACACGTTGTTTTTTGCTACACATAGGCATCATTTAACTATAAAGATGTGGAATTTAACGTGTCTAGGCATCATTTAAACTATGCTATGCGATATTTGGCTAAAACTATTCTAGAAAGCATGTTTAAAAGCAATAAATGTGGTCAAAACAAAGCAATAAATTCACTAAGAGGTTCAAAACCACTTACCAAAGGTCCATAGTCAGGTGGTCTCTAATACCAGAGTGCTCGCTCGAACTAATGCTCTCAAATAGGGACCACCATCATTATCAATCTCAGCAGGATCAGAGCAAAAATCTCTATGGTTAAAGTGAAAATAAATAGTTAAATGGGTTTTTGAACCTATTTAAGCTATTTGACCTAATTTTGGAGAGATTTTTGACCCATTTTGACCTAATCTACATTTTCTTCACACTGGGTCATGTCTTGTTGCTAAGATCATCATCAATGTTTTTAAAAAATAAAAACAAATTGGATCTATTCTTTATCAATATCATCATCTTTTCCTTCAGAAAATCAATCCATTTTCATTTCTAAGGGGGCATTATCACTATATCCAATCAGGATCTGCATCAAACATCAATCTAAATTTGGGGCATTCTGCATCTTATCAAATCAGTTCCAAATCAGGGTATTGCATCAATTTTTAAATCAGACTTTCTAAATCAGGTTATTAATCAATCAATCGGGCTTTTATCAATTAATCAGGTTTATCAATCAATCAGGTATCAAATCAATGATTAGGACATGCAATTTTCTTTGAATCAAAGCACTTCACACGTCAATTCAAAGAGGGGCATTTGTAGATGCCTAAAACTGGGCAGGTGTTTTCTTATCAAGCAAATCTGCAATTCTCAGCAAAATACTCTAAATCTCATCAAAATGGATCAAATCAAATTCAAATGGATATTTATCAATCAAATTGAGATAAAATAAATTAAATCAAAGGATTAATTAATAAATGACATCAAATGATTAAATACAAGCCTAAAGAGATTAATCAAACTATATAATTGATTTTAATCAATTAATTGTATAGTTTAAATCAAAAATCAAATTGAACCTGTTCCCCTACATGGCTAAATTAATTAATTGATTGAATTAATAAATCCTAATATCTTTCAAAATGGATTTGAGGAAACAATGAGAATTGAGAAAGAAAAGCACATGGATCACTCCAAATTTGTAATCTCAATCACTCATTTTGAACTTTCAATCCTAATCACTCAAATTTGTCTCTTTGTCCCAACCTTTGAGACAAGAATTTAAATTGTCCACCCATTTGAAACCATTTGAAAGCCTCTCACTCAACCAAGGCTTAATCATGATCAATTGACTCTACCCCCTACACTTGGGAAAATCCTATAAATACAAGCCATTTTACAAGCATCATATCCTAGAAATTTAAATGCAAAGCATCTAGACTATAGCCATTTTCATAGAATATCAAAGAAATTCAGAGCATAATTAATCATTTTTCATAGCAATTGAGAGCATTTGAGTTCATAATTGAAGTGAATTGAGATAATTTGAGAGTTAGATTGGCATATCTTTATCATTTTTCTCATTCTAGGACTGTCATTAGTAGAGAGTAAGGTTGAGAGCTCTATTAACATTCTTAGATAGAGAGCCATGGGATTCTTATTGATTTGTTTGTAATTCTTAGTATAAATTGTCTTTATTATTCCATAGGATTGCTCATAAATAAACTAATTGCATGAAGGTGTATTTCATTCACAAACAATATCATAGAATTATTGATATGTTTCTATGGATGGATTATATCCATGTACCACCCTCATCAGTTTCACATTCAAATACTGGTCCTTAAGGTAGAGGGGGTAAACCTTGGATGGCGACCTACATTACATAATTTCAGGAACTAGGGTTGTAATGGTGGTAATCTTGTCTTTTAGTCTGTTAATTTCCTCATCTTTATGCTTAAGTTCACTTCTCTAATTACCAATTATTCTTTTCAATTTCTCCTTCTCTAACTTCTATAGAGTATGTTGTATTATCATGTCTTTATGCAGGCTTAATCCTACAACAAGTGGTTTAGAGAGTTCAGGATATGTATCAGGCTCTTGGTCCCCTATAGATGGATATGCCAGTGGTGGTTCAAATACTTGACCCTCTGGGTATACTTTTGGGGTAGTTTTCTTGAATTATTGTTCCATAATAGCCAATTTGGTAAGGCCATCTTCTTCTTGATTTGGTAGAACCTATTGTTCCTCTCTCTATGCAGCATCCCCCTATTCCATGCACACTTACTCTTCTTCTTGTGGAGTGTTCTCCTCCATGAAGGCATCCTTATTTTTAGGTATAATGTCCTGGCTAATATTTAACTCTTACACCATGTCAATGGATTTAGAGGACTCTATCGCAACAGAGGTGGATGTTTGCTCCTGAGTATGCTTTGGGGGTTTCCTTGGAAAACTACTCTTTTTAATAGGTGTTTCCTTAGAGACACTTCCTTTTCAAGTTTTACTATGAGGGTTCTTATTTCTAGAAGTGGCTACAGGAGTGTCTTCTTGATCAACCTTTCTCCTTTTGGGAGAAGGAGAAACTTTTTCGGTGTCCTACTTCTATATTTCCTCTATTTATGGTTCAATCTCCTTCTCTTTCCCTTTTTCTTTTCACCTTTCTGACCTAGTTCTCACTGATCTTTGAGGTGTGCTATTAACATTAGGCTTTGGTGAAATGATCTCTATGTCATCATCATAGGTTTTTGAGGCTTGAGCCTTGACTGTATGCTCAGTTGCAAGGGTTTCCTTAACTTGGCCCCCTAAGGGTGTAGGATCTTACCTAATTTTGAAGGTCCCCTCAGGTGTACTAACCTTATGGAACAAAGGAGTCCCTCTAGGTCCTACAACTTCTTGCTTATACTTTTTAACGAACATAAAATCATCACATGACATGATAGAATTATTCTTTAATTCTCTTTCAACTAGAAGCTTGATTAAGTAATGGTGTGAAACAGAATTAGGCGTACATTTTTGTATGTTAGCAACACTTAAAAGAAGAAAATTATAGAGGACATTTAGAACGTTCATTTTCTAGTTTTTATGGTGAATGTGGCTGAGAAGCTTGAATTGGATGAAATGCAGATATGACATACGACCCTCGCATATGAGGTATATTATCACATAAGAAGCTATTATAATATAATCTAGTGGTAGCGATAACCTCTTTACACCTTGCTTGTCTACTGATACAGGAGGATCACCATGCAAAGAAAATTGGGTGCAAGCCATTCTAACATCTTCGGTCTCAGGAATATTTCCACCCTCTGAAGGTAAACTAGTCACTTCGGCTATTATTTCATCAAAAAACCTCTACTCTTAACCCTTTCACTCTTGCCACATTATTCCGTAGAGAATTGGAAAACTTAAAAGCAATATCATCATTAAAATATGTGAGCTTTAGGAAGTAATCTAACCATCCACAATCTTGAAATACTTGCCAACACCTCTAGTCCTTTAGAAGGTCATCATGAACTACTAGCTCATGGCAGGTGGGCAAACCACCCATGGTGAAATGTAAAACAATTCCAATTCTGCAAGTAGCTCACTAATCAAAAAATTCAGACCATTTCCTGTAATCTTGACTATAACCCAAAATATTTTGGAAATCCTTGTTGGATGATATCTATTTTGGGTACTGATCATGTTGTTTATATTCATGTTTTGTCACTGATGTCAACATATGTGTCCGTGGAGAGGACAAACTGGTTACTTGACTAACAAAATTGTACGGACAATGTACGGATGCTTCATAACTATCGAAGACATGGATATGATGAAGAATGTGTGTTGACCTTATTCCTAAGGTCTCTTGGCTTTATGTTGTATATCTTGGATGTTACAGTTGATTTGGTGAAGACTGGATTCTGGACTGTAAATCTGATGCTTAAAAGAGCAGGTCTCTGTGTTTTGGGTATATCTTTCTAGCAAAGATTTTTTAGATGAAGCAAGCTTACTGGTGGACAGCTGACATATGTTGGAATAATGGGTTTAGTTTGATTGTTGTTTGATGACTGGTGATGTCAGTTGTGACATGTATTATGGAGAAGACCTATTTGGTGGTCGACTTCAGACATATAGCGTGTAAAATGATTTGTGAGCATGGATTGCGGATCTGGAAGTATAAGTGATGGATTTTGATGTTTACTTGTTATAGGTATCATGTGTATCTTACCAAGGGGTTATATAATTATTTGTATATTGGAAAGCCTTATTTGGCTGACTTGATTAATTATTTATATATTAGGAAACCTTAATTGGCTGACCTAATGAATTATTGTAAGAGGGTATATATGAGTGATCTTTTCTTTTGAAAAGGTGTAAAAGAGATTGAAAAAAGAAAATAAGTGAAAGATGCGAAGCTTGTTTGACTGTTGGATGTAGAGCAGAGTTTATGAGAAGAGTACTTCATTGGAACTGACCAAGCAAAGACAGTTGCTATCAGATAGTTCACTGGATTGTATATTTTCTATATACACTTGTTCAGATTGTGAATCCTTGAGGGTGGTTTTAACCTTCTTTGGGCTGTATGCCTGGGCAGTGAGCCTACTACTTTTTCTTGACTCCTAATAGGGTCTATCTCCTAACAGGGACTATGTACTGTAATGTTGTAACAAGCTCCTAACAGGGCTAAAATATTTTAAGATGGATACTATACTCTCGGTACATCATTTTTTGATGCTAATTCCCATCAGGGTTTTACCTTTAACATGGTTTCCTCGATAACAAATATTGTGTTATTATGTTATCTATTACATTGCAGTTTTGGCTTACAAAGATTAAAGTTTAATGATCTATATCACAATTGATTCACCCCCCTCTCAGTTTTCTTGTGGAATGTTATTCCTTACAATTGATATCAAAGCTTGTGGTCCTTCAAGAGAAATTTTAATAGCTTGAGGTGATCCAAAATATGTCTTACTATAGGAAGGATAGTCCAAAGTTTGATCTTGAAAACTTTGGCAGTTGGAAGAACAAGATGAGAACACATTTGCTATGTTTAGGAAATTATTACTAGATGATCACGAAGAAGAATGAAAAGATAGTGACTGAGGATGAATTAGAGAAGGCTGCTAAAGATGAAAAGAATTTATTTTCATGTAATATGGTTGCAAGGGAATCTTTGATCAGCACACTTTCAGAAGGAGAATTCACTGAAGTAAAAGACTTGGATTCTGCACATGAGATTTGGACAAGATTGGAAGCACTGTATGAAGGAGATAAGTTTACAAAGCAGGAAAAGCTACAAAAATGGAAGACAAAGATGGAATCATTGAAGATGAGAACATTAGGGCATATGGATAGAGAATTACTAAATTGGTTACTAGTATTAGAAACTCTGGAGGTACTTACAGTGGGGAAGAAGTGATTGTGAAGATGCTCAGATATTTAACACCTGCATATAGAACCAAAGTACAAGCTATAGAGGATATTATACCTTTGACACCGAACTTCACTAGAGAGATGTTGATTGGAAAGCTAACTACATTTGAGGCCACAGAATTGGGAGACACTTTACCTAAAGTTGAGTCAGCATTCAAGGAAACCGTGCATAAGAATAAAAAGACCTTATTTGAAAATGCAAGCACCAACAGTAGTAATCTGAAAGAAGAAATTGGAGAATATGTTGATGAATGGGAATAGATATAGGAGGAAGAAAGAAAGAAAGCTAGATGAAGTAGTAGCATTGATTGCTAGAAGAGAAAAGAGATTTAAGGGTAAATTTGAGGGTGAGTTACCTTTGAAATGTTTTTCATGTAACAAGATTGGTAATTTTACATCTAGATGTCCTACAAGAGTTCCAAAAGCACAAACCTAAGTTTTTCAAATCCAAATATTCAAAATACAAGGAATATTATTATGCTAGTGAGGGTATATTTGATGATTATGATGATGGTGACTATGATGAAATCAGATTTATTGCTATCAAGGATGATGAACCTATGCATGACGAAAAAGCCTTAGTATCCTGTGTTGAAAAGAAATCTGAATGGGTTATAGACAGTGGTTGTTCACATCATATGACTGGAGATAAAAATGAGTTTGTGAGTTTGAAAAGACATGATGGTGGTGTTTTCATATTTGGTGACAATGCTCCTAAGCTTATCATTGGAATAGGATCTATTTCTTTGGATGGAAAGACTAACACTGACAATGTATTATTTGTTGATGGACTTAAACATAATCTATTGAGTGTTGGACAATTAGTAGAAAAAGGTTATCAATTAAAATTTATTGATGGGAAATGCTCTATCATAAGTAAAGTAGGAGACTTGATCGCATCTGGTACTAAATCTAGAGGTAATGTATTTGAATTGAATACATCTGAAGCTTCTTGTTTTATTGTGAAGGTTGATGACAGTTGGTTATGGCACATAAGATTTTTTCATGTTAACTTTGATAATATTTTTAAAGGTGAGTATGACTAATGTTGTAAGAGATCTACCTAAAATTGTGAAGCCATCTAACACTATGTGTAGAGAGTGTGTTATGGGGAAGCATACTAGAAGCACTTTTAAAAGCAAAGCTTATTCAACAAAAGGGGAGTTGGATCTGGTGCATACATATTTGTGTGGTCCTACAAGAACAAGATCATACTATGGTGAAAGGTACTTTATACTATTTGTTGATGACTTTTCTAGAATGATGTAGGTACATACTTGAGAGAGAAATCTGAAGCATTTGACAAATTCAAGTTATTTAAAGCAAAAGTTGAGAATGAATCTGGTTTGAAGATAAAATGTTTGAGATCAAACAGAGGTGGAGAGTTTACATCAGACTTATTCAATTCATACTATGAAGAACATGGAATATACAAATAGACATCAGCTCCTAGAAATCCACAACAGAATGGGATAGCAGAGTGAAGAAGCAGAATTATATTAGATGTTGCAAGAACTATGTTGCTGGAAGGAAATGTGTCACATGTTCACTGGAGAGAAGCAGTTGGCACTGCTGTGTACACCCTGAACAAAATTTAGATAAGAGAAGGTACTGTATGCACCCTAAAATGGTCGCCTAGACTTTGGGCCCCATTTATTATTTTATCATTTTATCAAATTTCTGAATCAATGCTTTGGAATATTTTCAATTCAAATCAATTTCCTTGATCAAATTGTAATTAATTCAATTAATTCAATTATTTCAATATTTCCTAAAGTTTGACCATTTTTATTTAATTAAAAGATTTAATCTGCCTTTTAATTAAATAAAATTCCTCTTATTTAATTAAAAGATTTAACCTCCCTTTTAATTAAATAAAATTCCTCTTATTTAATTAAATTCAATTTCCCCCATTTAATTAAATAAAATT
>MU223242.1:3908711-3924722 GCA_018584345.1 Thuja plicata | reverse complement strand
GATAGGAACTAAATGGGTTTTTAGAAATAAGATGGATGAGGAAGGAACAGTGGTAAGAAACAAGGCTAGACTGGTATGTAAAGGCTATTCACAACAAGAAGGCATAGACTATGAAGAAACATTTGCTCATGTTGCTATATTGGAAGTTGTGAGATTATTTCTTGCTTATGCTGCACATAAAGAGTTTAAATTATATCAGATGGATGTGAAGTCAACATTCTTGAATGGTGATCTAGAAGAAGAAGTTCACATTGAGCAACCTGAGGGTTTTCCTTTGACATATGATGAAAACATGGTTTGCAGACTGAAGAAGGCACTGTATGGACTGAAACAAGCACCAAGAGCATGGTATGCAAGACTGGACAAATATCTACTTCGTCTTGGTTTCAAAAAAGGTAACGAAGACAGTAATTTATATTTGAGAACTGATGAAGATGGAATCTTAATTATAGAATTTTTTGTTGATGATATCATTTTTGGAGGCAATGATAAGATGAGTAAGAAGTTTGCTAAAGAAATGGAAAATGAATTTGAGATGTCAATGATTGGGGAGATGAAATGTTTTCTTGGTTTGCAAATTAATCAAAGTAAGAATGGAATTTTTATATCTCAGACCAAGTATCTTAAAGAAATGTTGAAAAAGATTGGAATGGAAGATTGTAAACCTATTGGGACACCTATGGTGACTGGACACAAAATGACTAATAGTGATGAGACTTAAAGTGTTGTACAGGCTAAGTACAGATCGATGATTGGAGGTCTACAATATCTAACTCACACTAGACCAGATATTACCAATGTAGTTGGAATTGTGGCTAAATATCAGGTAGATCCTAAAGAGCCACATTTTATTGTTGTAAAAAGAATTTTCAGATATTTGAAAGGGATAATAGAATATGGATTGTGGTATGAAAAATTAGAAAATTTTACTTTGCAGGCTTATACTGATGTTGATTGGGCATGTAATGTGGATGACAGAAAGAGTACAAGTGGTGGTGCATTTTCCCTTGGGAAAAGATTGGTTTTTTGGTTGAGAAAGAAGAAAAACTGTATTGCTCAATCTACTACTGAGTTAGAGTATGTTGTTGTTGTTGTAATAAACTGTATACAAGTTGTTTGGATGAAAAAAATGCTATAGAACATTGGAATAATTTTTGAAGAGCTAGTGGTTATCCATTGTGATAACCACTAGCACAGTGAATATGTCAAAGAATCATGTAATGCATTCAAAAACTAAGAAAATTTATATTAAGTATCATTTCTTGAGGAAGAAGGTAGCAGAGAAAGAGATAAGACTGGAATACTTTAGCATAAAGGAACAAATAATAGATATATTTACAAAACCTTTGCCAAAAGATACTTTTGAATATCTCAGAAGCATGCTTAGGGTGATGAACCCTCCCAGTGGTAATTAATTAATGCAGTTATGCATCAGTCCAGTGGATCTCATAGCTATATCATTCTCTGGACTTGATGTATGGATCTACTCCTCAGGGGGAGTGATCGCAGGAGAATACTATGGATTACATTTGGGTGATCTTGCACCTGGTTGATGGACATGAAGATTTGAAAAAGCTACACCTTACAGATGACTATAGATGATTTATGGCACCCTTTTCCATTGCTGCCAAAAGGGGAAGGAATCTATGTGAAAATTCCTACTATTTTGGGAGATTTGTGTTGAGGATATTGAGAAGATTGTATTGAGAGAGGGTACTTTTGGGTTGATGCATATGGATTTTCTCATATGTTGCCATCAATGCCAAGGGGGATATTGTTGGATGATATTAGTTTTGGGTACTGATCATGCTGTTGATATTCATGTTTTGTCACTGATGTCAACATATGTGTCTATGGAGAGGACAAACTAGTTACTTGACTAACAGAAGTGTACGGACAGTGCATAGATGTTTTAGAACCATCGAAGATAGGGATATGATAAAGAATGTGTGTTTACCTTATTCCTAAGGTCGCTTGGATTTATGTTGTATATTGCAGATGTTACAATTGATTTGGTGAAGACTAGCTTCTGGACTGTAACTCTGATGCTTGAAAGAGCAGGTCTCTATGTTTCAGGTATATCTTTCTGGTGAAGATATTTCAGATGAAGCGAGCTTACTGGTGGATAGCTGACATATGTTGGAATAATGGGTTTAGTTCGATTGTTGTTTGATGACTGGTGATGTCAGTTGTGACGTGTATTCTAGAGAAGACCTATTTGGTGGCCGACTTCAGACATGTAGCATGTGAAATGAATTGTAAGCGTGGATTGCAGATCTGGAAGTATAAGTGATGGATTTTGATGTTTACTTGTTATAGGTACCGTGTGTATCTTAGCAAGGGGTTATATAATTATTTGTATATTGGAAAGCCTTAATTGGCTGACCTGATTAATTATTTGTATATTAGGAAAGCTTAATTGGCCGACCTAATGAATTATTGTAAGAGGGTATATATGAGTGATCTTTTATTTTGAAAGGGTGTGAAAGAGATTGAAAATGAAAAGAAGTGAAAGTTGCGAAGCTTTTTTGACTGTTGGATGTAGAGCAGAGTTTATGAGAAGAGTACTTCATTGGAACTGACCAAGCAAAGACAGTTGTTGTCAGATAGTTCACTAGATTGTATATTTTCTATATACACTTGTTCGGATTGTTAATCCTTGAGGGTGGTTTTAACCTTCTTTAGGCAATATTCCTAGGCAATGAGCCTACTACTTTTTCTTGACTCCTAATAGGGTATATCTCCTACATGGACTATGTATTATAATGTTGTAACAAGCTCCTAACAGGGCTAAAATATTTTAACAAGGATACTATACTCTCAGTACATCATTTGTGGGTGCTAATTCCCACTGGGGTTTTACCTTTAATAGGGTTTCCTCGACAACAAATATTGTGTTATTGTGTTGGCATTTACTATGTTATCTATTACGTTGCAGTTTTGGTTTACAAATATTCAAGTTTAATAATCTATATCACAACTGATTCACCCCCCTCTCAGTTGTCTTATGGACTGTTATTCCTAAAAACCCTTATATATCCCTATGTTCTGAACTGATATCTGCACATTGTAACTTAATTGGGACTCTTTCCAAATTTGAAATAGTCGTAGGAGAATTTCAAGGAATTAATGGGGAATGAGTACTTGAAAGATCTTATTTTCTCAAAATGTCACATCAATCAATACAAACATAAATGACATACACTAGTCTTTTCAAATAATCATAACACATTCACTACTGACATAACCTAATTGATGACTTGACATGACATGCAAGCATGACACCCCAACTTAAATTAATCAAGAGGTCCTCCTATTGTGGATGGTGACATGTAGGACTAGGGCCATGTAATAGAAGCATATATACAAAATTTAATTAAAATAAATGAAGTAAAGCGTAATAAATAATTGCATATTGTATATGTACCTGCCACTTGCGTTGTCATCAGTTGAAATGCACATTATTTTATTTCATTAATTGGAAGTGATGACAAAAAAGGTGGCAATGAGTGGATGATGCAGAAGAAAAGGAGAATGGTACGAAGGAATGGATTTTATTATAGAAGAAAATATTTCCACATAATGCAGAAATATTATTATGAATTGTGGATGAGGTTTCTTTTAAGAAGAAGGAATTTGGACATTGGGTCATATTCCTTCAGCTGCAATAATGTAAGTTGATGGGGTCTCTAAGAATTGCTGCAAGAAGACGAATCTGCCTGTGAGTTTGTGATACAACTTCAACCGATGACCGTTAACTAGCAGTTTAAACTAAAATCGATCAATGGTGGCTAGGTGAATGAACCTATTTTCATATGCATTGTTAATTTCATATGGTCTGAGCCGCAGGTTTGGAGCTTACCTGGATTATACTGATATCTGGAGTCATAGAGAAGATCCCAGTCACCAGGTTTTAATTTCTTGTCCTTGATATAATGATCATGCCAATGCTTCCTTTGATTTTGAATGATTTTGGTGTGCTGCAGGGTAGACTTCCTAAACTCATCCAAAGCATTTAGCTGCAGGATCCTTTCTTGATGTGCAATGGTAAGATCAAGGTCAGGGGTGAGTGTTGTCCTTAGTATTTTATGCTCAAATTCAATTGGCATAACAACAACTTTACCATAGACCAATTTAAATTGTGTGAAGCTTGTTGTAGTTTTCCATGTCATTTTATATGCCCAAATTGCTTCATGTAGTCTAGTTGCCTAGTCCTTTTTATGAAGTGCAACTATTTTTGTGAGAATTGACTCAATTTCTTGATTTGTGAATTTGACCTAGCCATTAGCTTGAGGGCAATAAGGTGAAGATTTCTAGCACCTGATATTGTATTCATTGACCAAGGTTGTAATTAATGCAGAGGTGAAGTGCCCTAGTCAGTAACTATTTCCCTTGGTACTCCATGCCTGGTAAAGATATCTTCATAGAGGAATTCAAAAACCTTATTTTATCTTGCATGTTTCATAGGTCTAGCTTCAACCTATTTTGTAACATAATATGTGCATACTAGAGTATATGACTTCCCATTTGAGGATGGCTCAATGGGTCCTACAAAATCTAGGCCCCATTTGTCAAATGGATTCACCACCACCTGGGGAAATAAAGGCATCTCATCAGACTTGGTTGGTCTCCCCATTCTCTGGAACTAATCACATTTCTTTGTGTATTTTGTTGCTTCTTTGTGTAATGCTGGCCAATAATGTCCTATATTAAGAATCTTCATGACTATTCATTTGGCTGCAAAATGGCCACCACATGGTTCATCATGGAAAGCATGTAGGATATCATATGTTTCATCTTCTTGTACACACCTTCTCATGGCCTGATATAGTCTAGTTTAGAACGTGCATTCTTCTATCCATGAGAAATTGAATCTTTTTTCTACATGTAGTCTTCGTCCCTTTGGTGAAAAGTGAGGAGTCTTCCCAATAGCTAAATAATTTGCGATGTCACCATACCAAGGATTGTGAGCATACATGGGAAAAAAAGCCTCATCTGGAAATGTATCTTCAATGGTTATAGGATCATCTGGTGCTTGCAAACAGGATAGGAAGTCAGTCGCGACATTTGCCTTCCCAGGTTTATCAACAATAGTGATGTCAAATTCTTGCATTGGTAGCAACTAGCATGCTAACCTCCATGTAATAGAAGGTTTGTTCATGAGATATTTGATGGCTGCATGATTTGTGCGGATGAAAATTTCATATCCTGTTATGTAATGCCTGAATTTGTTGAGGGCATATATTATTACTACTAGTTCCTTTTTAGTGAAAATGTAGTTGAACTCAACTCCATTTAGATTCTTGCTAACATAATAAATGGTGTGTTCAATTGATCCTTTCTTCTGGCCTAAGACTACCCCTACAACATAGTCTGAGGCATCTATATGAATATGGAATGGCAATGACCAGTCAGGTCCTCTTAACACAAGAGCTTGTGTTAGAACTGTTTTAAGGCTTGCAAATGCTTTATCACAGTTAGAAATCCATCCAAATTCAGATTCCTTCTTCAAAAGATTATATAATAGTGTTGTAGTTTGACTAAAATATTTAATAAATCTCTTGTAATAACCAAAATTTCCTAAGAAACTCCTGACTTGCTTCTGTTTTGTAGGAACAAGAAGGTTGGAGATTGCCTCAATTTTTTATGGTTTCACCTGAATTCTTGTTACTGAGATATAATGGCCCAACACCACACCTTCCTCCATCATCATATATTAATTTTCACCATTGAGAGACAAGTTATGTTCCTGAAATCACTGCAAGAATTTTTCTAAGTTAGTGTGTGACTCCTCAAAATTTGAGCCATAGGTTGTGAGTCGTCCATGTAAATCTCCATACAATCAGAGGAAATGTCAGAAAATATGCTTATGACAGCCCTCTAAAATATTGTTGGAGCATTGTAGAGACCAAAAGGTAAGACATAATAGGCAAAAGTTCCCCCAGAGACATGTGAATGTTGTCTTATCCCAATCCTCTGGGGTAATATTAATTTGGTTATAGCCACTAAACCCATCCAAGAATGAAAATTATTTCTTACCTGCCAAGTTATCTAGGACTTGATCAATAAAAGGAAGAGGAAAGTGATATTTCTTAGTTGCAAACATTGATTTCTCTATATTCCACACACACCCTCCATTTTCCCCCTTTCTTAGGGACTATGAAAAGTGGTGACACCCAATGACTATCAGATATTGGATAAATAAATCTAACACTCAACAATTTATGTAGTTCACCTTTGTCAATCTCCCTAAGAGTAGGATTAATCCTCCTTCGAGGATGCCTAATTGGTTTTAAGTCCTTACTAATATAAATTTTGTGAGTACATAGCTTTGGATCTAAGCCCTTCATATCACTATAGTCCTAGGAAAAAGTTTGCTGCTGAGCCTAAATTAATGCGAGCATAGATTCATGTTGTGACTTGGTTAGACTTTTGTTTATGTTCAAGTTCTTCCCAGGGATGAATTCAAGTTGTGTTGTTAGTTCCATCATAGCAACTTCATTTAAGTATACTGACTAGACTTCATGTGGAAATAAAGTATATAAACAGTTTGTTGTTGCAGGAAAACATGATGAGGAGAATGGAGGAAGAATGATCTGTGAAGAACATGGATTTTTGGTACATACTTGATGTTCCACCCCATAGTTATTTTGAATGATGGAAGAGAGGATGTCATCTTCTTCTTGAGTGGAAATAAATGGTTCTCAATCTATCATCATAAGTTGTCTGGCAGAGTTAACCTTAGCTTCTTCCTCTCCTATGTCTGGCCATAAAGCCTGATCTTCATCAAGTTGGCATTTTGCAGGAGAATAAAGAGTAACTTTCTTGGTTGATAGCCCATAATATATATCCATGTTCCCTATCCTACATGCAATAAAGTCATCTCTAGTAGAAATATAAGGCCTCCCCAAGATAACTAGGTAACCTCCCAATGTCACCTTGGGTGATAGGATTATGAAATCAACAGGGTATTCCTAGGAATCAAGGGTAAAAATTAGGTCTTCTACCATACTATTAGGTTTTATTGTGGAGCTATCTGCAAGATTCAATATCATAGGAGTGGATCTTAAGCTTGTAATATCAAGCCGCAACATGATATCCTTAGTCATAACATTTATGTCCTCTCCTAAATCAACTAAAGCATTCATAACCTTGACCCCATTAATAACAATTATAACTATAGGACTGCCCGAGTCAGAGTATTTAGGAGTGGAGACCTTCTCAAGCATTAAATATGATAATTGATCTAGAACATGGACAGTCTTATGATACTTTTTCTTTCTCCCTGGTTTCTTCAAACAAGATTCCCTTGTTGCTTTAGTGTAGATATGTACTTCTTTTATAGCCTTCAATAGGGGTATCTTAATACAAATGTGTTTTAGCTGATCAATAAGGTCAAAAGTAGAGTCATCCTAAAACTGAGATACTTCATGATCAAGTCTCTAAGGAAATGGGGGAGTCTTCGGTAGAAATTGATTGTGAACATTCGGTGCAATTGAGCCTTCTTGAACAATCTCTTCTATTGGTACTTCTATAATAAAAGGGACAGATGGTGTAGGAAGAGTAGTTCCTGATCTTAGATGTATGTTATTTATGGCATATGCATGTTGTCGATTCAGGTCTGATGAAGAGATTGGTTGTTTCCGAGATTGGTTATTGGGATTAAGAGTTGGCTAAGTTAGTAGCTGTGTGAGTTTCAACTAAGTTCTAGTGGCTAAAGGAGGTGGATTTGGTGGTGTTACTACTTGTTGTGGAGGAGGCAGAAGGAGACCAAATTGTTGATCAGGCCATTGTTTTCCCCCTCTCTACTGAGGTGATTATTGTCAATTACCTTGTGGTGCTTGCCACTGATTTTGAGGCTGCTTCCAATTATCTTGGGTTTGCTACCATTATTCCAAGGTTGGGGTTGGTAATTTCCCATATTAGAATTAAATTGGGGTTTTTTCCATTGATTTCCAAAAGAATTTGAAAATGGACCATTAAAATTCAAGGGATCTTTCGACATACCTTTTTTTAGATCCCATGGTCGCCTTTGAGAAATATAAAAGACCTGGTCATCATCACCTTGGACAAGGTTGAACTCAATAGGTATCTGCTTAGCCTCCATGTTAGCCACTATTTTACATCTACAGTCCATCTTCTTATGTCTGTAGTGGGGACATAATTCAACCAACATAGCTTCAACCTCATCATAATTCTTTTTTTCTGGCATGGTGTCCAGTTGTGTTGCCATATTGTTAATAATGTCCTACTTGAAATCAAACAACATGTGAGTTATCTTTGTCCTGGAAACTCCAATACCACTTGATTTCCCTGTGGTAGGCCTATAACCTCGGACCTTCTTGACAACATTTCTATAAAAGTTCAAGCATATCTTCTTTATATCATTCCAAGATGACTGAGTTATGTCTCCTCTTGCCATCAGGTCTAAAGCTTTGATGCATTCCTCATTCACTCCTCTAAGAAAGAACAACTTTTGTGACTCCTCATTGAGTGCATGTTGGGTATTCTTTTGTGGGTTGAAGAGGAACCATGTAGTCCTCCAAACTCTCATCCTCTTTTTGTGATAGTTTAGAGATGTCATCTCCTGTCATGTCATTACCTCTATAATATTCTTTATATTTTGACAAGAATGCCACCTTCATATCATCCCAATGATGAACAACATCACTTCCTAGGCCCATGAACCATCTTAGTGCCAAATCCTTAAGAGCTGCAAGAAATAATTTAAGTCTATGAGCATCAGTAGTGTAGTCATAACTTATATAGAGGATATCAAACTCAACGAGAAAGGTATTAGGGTCCTCTGTTACTAAGCCATAAAATTAGGAAGGACTGAAGAGGGAATATTATTGAGGTTATTATTATCATGTTGGTCAGTAATAGGAAATGGGAAAGTAGGAGGAGTTATCATTCTTATTGGGTCTCTTGGTTGATACAGTACCAAAGCCAACTAGTTATCAGGTTCTTGCAGCCAATTGAAAGGAGTTTCAGGGCGGTGGATATGTAAATTGGCCAAGATTTCAGCAAAAGGCTTCAAGTAAAGAGGTTCCTGAAAGATACTAAAGTCAAATGGATCTTCTTCCGAGGAAGATGAGGATGTAGGTAGGTTTTGGGTAGCATCAACAAATGGATTTTCCTCTTTTTCTGCTTGCATATAGACTTCTTCTATTTGAAAATTGGTGTTGTGGGGAGGAAATCTTCCAAAGGGATCTCTCCTTCTTCTAGTCGTATAGGTGTAATGAATCCTAAAGTGGAAATAAACTGTGAAAATGTTGAAATAACAACTAGAGGTAACATGAAATAAGCTAGGAACTTGATTCATGATTGCAATACATTCTTAGCTTGACATCATCCCCGACAATGACGCCAAAAATGTCTGCCTTTCCAATTGGGTTAATAACTAGGCAAAAATCGCATACTCATAGATTGGAAATCCATACTGAGAAACCATCTATCCCATGGCCAGATTCATTTAACATGTCAACCTAGGGGCCTAAGATTGAAATGGTTATGAAAAATATATGCACTAAGTCTCCATTGGAACCATGCTACAATTGCTTAAAGGAAAGTTATAGGAAAGTAAGTACTTTAAAAGTAAACCTATCTGAATCTTATCTATTAAAGCATAACCAATCATCAGGAAAACTGAACGAGTTTAGTTTTACAAGAAGGAACTATTTTGCCTGCTTTGGCTATAGCAATAAACACAATAACTACTTCAGTGTGGCTGCATAATAGACAAAGAACTAAACAACAACTATGAAATAAAGATGGTAAAAATGCAAGGGATCACTCACCAAGTGGGCCCCCTTGGGTGAGTGAATCCAAGTTTTCTAATAGACTATATACTTGGTATAAGCATTGCTTTTATTCATATAACTAATCTTGAGTACACATAATAAATTGAAAAACTGGAAACTATATTGTAGAAAGTATTACATGAATATTAACCAAGTTTTGATTGATTTTCTTCTCCCCTCGTAGGGTACTTTAACAACTTATTTATACTAGAACTTTGCAACTTACTAAATTAACTTATTAACCACAACCAATAGAATAAGTAGATGTAGTTATTACATTTAAAACAAAAAAGAGAAACTTCTTCAACAAGAAAGAAACAATCTTCATCTTTATCCGTGGGAGAGAATGTAGGACAACCACTTCCTGGATTTGCTAAACAGTAAAACATCTATAACTAATTCATCAATAAGGAGGGCGAATCAACTGGGTCTTTATTTTTGTTGGGTTCTTCCTCTCCATGCTAGATGACTCGATCCAAGAACTTGGTGAGATCCACTAAATTCTTGTTCTATTGTTCTTGCAACAAGAGGTTAGGAGGAAAAAATATGAAAATGCATTTATTTCCACATTGCATTCATTCATTAAATCTTAAATCTCATATATATGCATACATCACATGACTGCAGGAAGATAAACTACTTGGCTGCAGGAACCCACTACGCTTCAATCATTCAAAAAGGAATAATATAAAGATAACTAAGGTTCAAAACATCAAGTATCCTTATAACAACAGAAATAAGTTCATGGCCATATAACCATCAAATATTTATCAATACCTTCTCAAAGTCTTAGACCTATTATAAGAAAAAGAGTCTTGAAACATCCTAAAAATTATAAGAGTTTTTGAAATAGAGCAACAAAAATATAGATAAACATGACCATTATTTTGGCCCATCAACAGCCACTACAGAGATAAATAAACCACCAGGGAAATATATCAAAGTAAATTCCTCTAAGGTTAGTAAGGAGACACATACCGGGAGAAGCCACAAGTTGAAAGAGAAACCTCTGAAGAGGACACAAATAGAAAAAAGGTAGTGCTTCTATTAATGTTGAATCCTCTAAGACTATGGAAGATAGTGATGGTTTAGATACTTATCAAGGAGAGGATGACATAACAGAAGAGCCAGTAGAAGAAAATTTCTCACAAGAAGAGCCAAATGTTTTTTATGGAAGAAGATCATATACAAAAATACCAAGATTTGGATTGTCTTACTAATTTGGTTGTTGCAACACAAAAGATGGCTGAGATTGCTATAGTAGTTTGGACAAGGGGTCTGATAAATGTACACATGGGGGACCCACAAGAAGAAGATGAAGAACCAGATACTCCTCCTGACATTTCTACTCCACTTGTTGCAGGCTTAAGCCTGTATAAAGAAATGTTATTGAAACAAAGCCAGTGGGAGTTGGAGAAAGCTAATCTACAAAGGGTAATTGATAATCAAAGGGTTGAAATTCAGAATAAAGAGGATGAGATCACTAAGCTGAAGGATAGGATCACTACAATCACATCAATGATTCCTCAGCTTATGCAATGTAGATCACCACCCAGAGTATACACCCTCTATTTAAAAGAATAGTGCTTGAATTTCAAATTGATGAGGGTTGTTAGAGGATTAAATCCTTTTCTAGAAACATATGAATAATTCTATGAGGTATACAATTCATTTCCTACATCCATAAATAAATTTCTATGTGAGATATATTTGTATAATTTTGTTGTTCCTCATAATACTACTTGGAATTCACTTGCATACATTGGAGATATCAGAACTGTGTCAGAAGATCCATTGGTGGCCATTGATGGATTCATCAATTCTCAAGCACTCAAGCACTTAATTCATCAAGAAGATCCATTGGTGTTCATTGAAGGATTCAAGCTCCATGGAGCCCTCTTGTTGAATATTTCTCCATCCAAATTCCTCCAAGCCTCTTCTTATTCAAAGATCCATTCAAGATTGGTGTTGAAGATCTACAAGCAATTGATTTGAGACATCCTACATTCTACATTTTACATTCTACATCCATTTGGTGCATACATACTTGTGGATTCACGGATTCGAATTCGCCACAAGGGCTTCTACAAGCAAGGTGAATTTGTTCATTTAATTTGTTTTATTTATGCAATTTTAATTATACTTTGAGATTAATTCCAAAACTAGGGTTTGACCAAGGCAAACCCCTCCCCCCAACAAACAATTTTTTTTTTTTTTGCAGGTACAGGTTCGGAACAACAGATCGAAGTGCAGATTCAGATACCCTTTTAGACAAACTTTCAAGATCCAAAAACAGATTTCTTGTCAAAGATTTTTTAGGTTGATTCTGCCCTAGGTCAGAATTGGAAATTCTGGGTCAATGGTGACATTGACTTGAGGGTCAAAATCATAATTGTGTCAGAACGGAAAATGATTTCTGGGTTTTGTTCGTTTCTGCATTTCTATTCCAAATCTACTCTCAAACTTTCCAGAAACTAAGTGCTGACCCCCGAAAATAGGATTCTTCAGATCTGTAACATTTTAAGATTAGTACTTTTCTCCTATTTATTTCAATTAAAGTTCTTAATCTTTCTAAACCTATCACACATTCTTTTCTAAAACAAGAATTTAAGATCTTCCTCTTTCCTCTTATCTCCAAATGATTGATTCATTTATGCATTGATCCTTCCTTTGGGGTTAATTAATTTGGATCCTTCATTTGGGTATCTAAGGATAAAAGGGGATCATCTTATTTATCCCCATACATTTTAAATGTAATATTTAATATCTTACACTTTCCTTTAAGGACTCGTCCTTGTTGATAAATTGACCTAGCATAACACAACTTGCTAGACTATTCAATTCCATCTTTTGCAACTCTCTCTCTCTCTCTCTCTCTTGAGTGACGCCTCTCTTATTTTGGTTTTGGTCTTAGTGAGGACTTAAGTCACTTGGGGGCTTGATGTTTCTTCATCTCCTTAACCTTGATGATATCACCCAATGCATTCAATTTACTTTATCGTGAGCATGAGCTTGTCTTATACTCTCACTAAAGTGGGGGCTAAATGTACCATCATAAAAAGTTATAACCCATTAATTGGATGTATTTTAGGACTTACTATACCCCATTTTAGTGATTCCTAGATCCGAAGGTATTTATGCTTGATTTCCTACATCTTTCATGTTCTTTCCCCAAGACTTTTCACACAACCAGAGTCCCAAATTCACTTTGAATTTAACCTCTACGGGACTAGGCCAACCCAAGATGGCCTTGTCCTTTGGGATTGTGTTTAAGTGGGCTCTAGGCCCATTGTAAGGGTATTTTATTCCCCGATCTCAGTATTTTCAGCCTGACAATTTTGAATCCCGAAATGAGTATAAAAGGGGATCTTCTCCTCTCTTTTTGACATAACTATCTTTATGCAAGCAATTCAATCTTAAGAGAAAGATATCTTTCAAGATCAAGCATTCCAACAATTAAGGTGGTGGATTCAAGATTTGAAGGCAAGCATCCATTGAATATCTCCAAGTCTCCAAGTCTTCTTCCATTCATACAAAGGTAATCTTCTCTCTTTGATGCAAGTTTCTCTCCCACGGTGGCTTAGTGGAGGAATTCTTAAGCAAGCAAGAAGATCCATTCCTCTTCTCCATCCATGATTTCAAGCATACATACATTGAAGATCTTGGATTGGCAAGTGTAGATCCATTACATTTGTGAAGGCATCCTTGATTCTACAACATCTTCCAAGCATACAAGCATCCTTTTAGAGTTGATTGATTTCTACATCCATCCACGAGGGTTTTGCATGCAAGGTAAATCTGACATTTATATTGTTTATACAATTTCTTTATTTCATTTCAAGGTTGATTCCTATACAGGGGATTCACCAAGGAAAGCCCCTTTCCATCAAGCTATTTCACTTTTTCTTGCATGTAGGTACAAATTTACAGGTTTCAGATCCAGGAAATCAGAGATTCAGAACCAGTGACAAATCTACTATAGATTCCAACAAAATTTGTGCCTCCATGACAAGGCCGAGTTTGGAGGGCGAGGTTGAATTGAGCTGACACTGTCCTTTAGATATACAAATTTCACAGTCAGAAAGTACAAGTCTCAGAGTCCCAGTTCCAGAATGGTTTCCAGTTTTGACAGTTTTCTGATAGCCTGTTCCAGATTTGTAGTTTGTTCTTCCTCTCCTAGCTTTCAAGGTGAGTTCATCCTCTTTCTTTTCATATTGTATTTCCTTTTATACATCAATTCTGATATCATATCTTGTTAATAATCAGTTCTTCATCATAGTTTATGTTTCCTTTCATAGTTTTGTATATCAATTTACATATCACACACATCATAATAATAAGGGAATTCATCTTCATACTCCATCTTTAAGTCTAGATCTAGTGTTAGCATTTCTACATCTTATTTGGTCTTTGCTGATCTGATTTGGGTTTGAGGGTGAATTCTCTGGAGGTATTCCTAATGTAACATAGGATATCTAAACAAAACAACATCCCCCAAGATTTGGTAAGCCATTTCTACACACCTAGACTTGGTTCACTATTTCTTATGTTACAATCATAAAATACATGACCATCTAAGCACAAGAAACACACAACAAATTATATATAACATCATTGAAGAATCCACAACTAGATCAAGGCACCACAAAAAGATCTACATCTAATTACAAAGAGGCACAATCACAAGCATAAGGCTAGATCCACATATGAATGAACATAGTGCAGGAGTGCAAACAGGAGAGGGACTACATACATACTTTGAGATACATGATCATTCTAGAATTCACATGCATCTCAAAGTGAGTGCAAAATAAAATGACACTTGCATATCCATAATATTTCCCATTTAGTTTTGGGCATATTTTGATAGAGTAGGTTAATATAATTACATATTAACAACGATACAATCCTTGACAAAGTCAAATTGTTGCCCCATTTTAATACTTCTATTCACACACATTCTTAGCTCTTACTCATATTTATATTGTTTTTGATTGAAGCAAAAGTAGGTTTTCAAGGGACTCGAAACCATTTACAAAGAGGTCACAAAAGATATTCCATTAAGGCCCACAAAATGAAATAAAACCAGACCATGATGAGGGTTTTACGAGCAGGCTCCCTCAACCTGAGACCAACACTGCAAACAAAACCAACCTACAACCAACATGACAAGAAAAGGCTAGAGAGATCTCCAACCCAACCACTCACGACCAAAAGACAGTTAAGATTTTCCTTTATCCCTCCTTGAGTGGGAACGAAGGGTCATTTCAAAAGAGGGTGAAGACGTTTTTGATTTTTTACCTTTTACTGTAATCCAGCCCTCTTCCACCTTAGCAGCCGAATCTTGCCAAGCTAATGAATCTAGTGCTGGAATTCCACCACCCTGGGGGGAGAACCAACAACCCATATTTATATTGTTGATATTGTTGTACACTGTTCATTTATATGGTTGTCCTTGTGCTTATCCGCAAATATTTTATTCCCATCTTCAATTAACCAACTTTTTGTGTTAACAACCAAATAAATATTATCCATTGCTTCAATAATAATATTTGAATTGCAACTCATCCACAACTTCTTATATACATAAGAAGTGGAATGATGAACTTTGAACTAAGATTATTTTGGAATTTGAAGGGTTGATCTCACATGTAGAATTGACCTCACTCCTATATTTGACCTCTAACACTCTAAAATTTAAATTCTAATTTTGGAAAACTCCTACCCCATCCTCACCCACCACTAATTGACTAAACATATGTTTGCATGTGTATCATCTTAAAATGGAAGCACTTCCATGTTAAGAGCATTTAGCCCTCCTTAGGGGATGTTTTTTACCTCTACCATATCATCATCCTGCTTCTGCATCATCTCATGCTTTTGTGCTGGTTCAGGACCCTGATTGGGCCTCTCTGGGCACCTCCTACCCCACTTGGCATATTTTTCAGGGGTTTTGACCCCCTAGGTCAGGGTCGACCTCGACCTTGACCTGGGTCCCCCTTTCAAATCTGGAATCTTGTCGGCTGTCGGGGCTCATCAAAAATTTAGTTTTCCCGCTTCCGAGTCGGCTGTTTCGGGTTTCGAAGCGTTGATTCCTAAATTATATTTAATATAGGTCCTTTCCTAGGGGCATGGGTTTAATTAGAATTTAATTATCCTATGTAGGCCTCCTTGGAAGATTGTGCCCTATTTTCATATAAAAGGAAGC
>MU223242.1:3880938-3907722 GCA_018584345.1 Thuja plicata | reverse complement strand
TCAATTCAATTCAATCAAGGTTAAAAGAATCCAATACAATCTAGGTAATTCAAAGAACAATTTACATCCCCCATTTTCATATCTTACATTTTAATAACATAATCAATTTTTAACAAACAAAACAAACGACATCTAAATCCTTTATCTTACATGTTGGTAACAATTCCATTTTATATGTTACAACATGATTTATTGTTATCTACTTCTATTTAAAGGAAATTAATTGCATTAATTTGGTCATCCATTAATCATTTGCATATCATTCTTATTAAGGAGAAAAACATGCCAGGGACACTTCCATTCCATTGGTGCACTAAAATGAAGCTAGATTTACAAATTCATTTTAGAAACATATAAATGGTTAAAGCTTACTATCTATTGATCATTTACATAACTTTTCTAGGGTTTAAGCCATAGGAGAACACACCCATAAATTTTGTTTTGGTGGGGGTGGGGGTGGGAGTGGGGGTGGAGGTTGGTGTAAGAGAACATGTTCTAATTTTTAGGGGTTTGGTCCAAGATGATTTTTTAGAAGTCGACTCAAAATAACATATATGCTATCAACATACCAATGAAAAAAAATTCTAAATATCCCTAATCTTTTAAGTAGAACAAAAATATAAAACAAATAAAAGCAAACTTAGCCTAGAGAATAAAGAATAAAGCCACACATTGAACAAGATCAAGTTTTTGTATTAGATATGAATCTATGGATACAAATGACCATGAAGTGTACTCAAACCCAAAAAGAGCCTAGGACTTATGTAGAATTCAAGGCAACACACAAACATCAATCTTCCATTTACAATTCCAAGACTTCTTCATCAAAGTACTAGAATAAGCTCACACATCATCTTCATATCTAACCCGAAATACTTAACATTTACCAAATTTACTTTCCATGATATTCCAATTTCTAGTATCTTCTTCTCCCACAACTACCAATTAATCATAGGTTAATTCACACTTATGTGGGTGCATTTCATTGGAGGAAAGTTTATCTTCCTTTACAAAAGTGGAAGTCTCCCATAACTATCCATTAATCATAGGTTAGTCCATGCCATTGTGGGTGCATTTCATTGGATGAGCTATATCAAGCTCTAGGAAAGGTTTTCTTTCCATTCCAATAGGGAAAGTTTCCCATCATGGTACATATAGTTTTGGATAAAAATGTTGTCCTTCTTTATAGGGATAAAATATATGTTGACCGTAGCACGTGAAGCTTAGCCCTCATGTGATCCTCTGCTTAAATAGTCACTTGCAAATTGGCAAAGAAAGAGTCCCCAAGTGGAGAAAGATTCCATTGTGGGTGTGGCCATGTGCTTAAATCATTAAAAAAGAGGTGTAACAAATAATTAACAAGGCAGAAAAATTAGCGATCCACTGTGATGAAAGCATTTCCGAGAGAGAAATCCCGCTAAACGATAAAGTATTAAAAGCATTTGAAAAGACGAGGTGACCGGCGGAGCAGGAGCTGCAGCAGTGTCCGTTGGCAGTGGACGGTCTGGATTAAAATCCAGTAGAAACGGTTGGTAAAGGTAGGATTTTGCGGTGATGGGTAGGCGGATTTTTTCACACTGCTTGTGAAACTCTGTAAAAGTTTTTATCTTTTTCCACCCGTGGGAAGTTTGGATCGCGGAACACGGGTCAAGAAAGGCTTGTAAAAGGCATGTGAGTTTTACCCAGATGGAATAGGTGGTGCTTCAAAACGACAAAAGATACACAGAGAGTGGAGGAAAGGGGGGAAGATTAAGATTAAGAGGCGAAAATGCTCGGAGACCAACTCTTTTTTGTGCTTTGTGGTGCACTAAAACTTGTTGGAGAATGTCCCATCGAGATAACAGGCGGGTCCCTCCCCGCTTGAATCTCAACTTCCGACGTATATATTGTTGGTTTGTTTTGCTGGATTCAATGGCATTATAATGTGGAAGAGAGATTGATATATAGATGTTTGGGCATTGCAATGCTTGGAATTATCATTTGGTTGCATGACAGAGCAAGAAGAAGAGAGATTAATGCGGGCTTAGCAGCAGCAGCAGAAGAAGTTGCCTGAAGTGGGTTCTTGTCCTTGGCCTTGGCCTTGGCCTCAGTCTTCTTCATTATGGCTATGGACGGGAGAACCAGGAGAACTGCAGCGTCAATGTACCAAAACTTTGGGATGCTTATGTTGCTGGTGTTAATTAGTGAAATGTTGGTCGCTAGGACTGTAGCTGGAAGGCCCTCCACAGCATTTGATTTGGATGCAGCTGAGGTGAATAGAGTGAGGGAGCAGGAGCAGCTGCATCTCAATATTGAGAAGCACCTCAAGCGCCTTAATAAGCCCG
This sequence comes from Thuja plicata, assembly GCA_018584345.1. NCBI lineage: Eukaryota > Viridiplantae > Streptophyta > Pinopsida > Cupressales > Cupressaceae > Thuja > Thuja plicata. The sequence goes on along the minus strand of MU223242.1, from coordinate 3,905,398 downwards.
CTGTCAAAAGCATTAAGGTGATTTGTGTTTTCTTGCGCTCTAACTTGCTTTTCCCCTGAAGCTGCACTTTCTTTTTGGTTTTGTTGGTTTTTTTAGTTAAACAACAGGCTTTAGCTTTTTAATGCATACTAGTTGTTCCCTATTTTATGGGGTTTGGTACTTGCTGCAGTTCAGAAGGATAAACTTGTCTTAAAGGCGTAGAGATTTTTCCATGCTCGAAGGAAAGGATTGGCAAAGTAGATACCAGTTATCCTATTATTAGAATAGTGCAGAGCTTTTTTTTGGGTTTGGTATATTGTGTGGTATATGAGATGGTTAATGCATTGCTTTCCTGCGGTTCTGTATCAAGCTAATGTTGAGTTTAAGCTTGCTGATATCTGCTTTTCTTTATGGTTGGTCATTTTGGTTATGCTTTGTTGTATGTGAGGATCTCTTTGCTGAGAGTATTCCAGTCCTAAACATTGTTAGGGTATCTTGGAATAAATTTCATTATCTTGGAATGAATTTGATTTCATCTAGGGAATTTTAGATGATGTTTAAAATGCCATCCTCGTATTTGATTCTAGGGCGGGTTCCTTTGAGTTCTGATGTTTTTCTATCCTGCAGAGCCCGGATGGAGATACTATTGACTGTGTGCACATTTCTCACCAGCCGGCTTTTGATCACGAACTTCTCCAAAACCACACCATTCAGGTCTGTACATTTTTTTTTCGGAACTATGTGGGTGCCGTAGAAAAGATTTGCCAAAGCTGCGAGTCTTAATATGGCGTTGGAAATCTTTGTTGTCTACAGATGAAGCCCAATGGTCTTCCAGATGGGCTGTTTAAAACTGGCAAGGCTGCGAGGTCTAATGGTCCTGCCTTGCCCCAACTGTGGCATGCCAATGGAAGATGCCCTTCAGGAACAGTCCCCATTCGCAGGACTCATAAACAAGACATACTCAGAGCAAAATCAATTGAGAGTTTTGGCCGAAAAAAGAACAGTCAAGTTTCAAGGCCTGTTGAGCCGAAGTCTGCAGATCCTGATTTACTGAACGAGAGCGGACATCAGGTTGCCTTCTTATTCTGTTTCTCATCTATCCTTGGAAGCTTGTTTAGCTCTTTATTTCTTTTCTTTTCCATTTTCTTATGGAAGCATGCAAAACCTGTTTCCGATGCAGCATGCTATAACATATGTTGAAGGAGACAAATATTATGGAGCCAAAGCTACCATAAATGTATGGGAGCCTAAGATTCAGCTTTCAAACGAGTTCAGCTTGTCTCAGATTTGGATTTTGGCTGGTTCTTTTGATGGGGATTTAAACAGTATTGAAGCAGGATGGCAGGTGAAGATGGAGCTAGCATCCTTTTCTAATCGTATTTGAAGCAATTCCTAAAAGCTGGTTTTGAGTTCCCTTATAAATTAAACTTCTCGCCTGATTATTGTGCAGGTAAGCCCAGATCTATATGGGGACAACAATACAAGGCTCTTTACATATTGGACAGTAAGTTTCCAAGCTATGTGCTCCTCAAAGTTGTATTAGGATACCACTCATGGCATTTAGGAGGGAGAAATCGATTTCAAACATTCTGATGAAATTATGATACTAACATCAAATGTTTATCATGCCAGAGTGATGCTTATCAAGCTACTGGATGCTACAACTTGCTTTGCTCAGGATTTATACAAATAAGTAGTGATATTGCAATGGGGGCTAGCATATCTCCTGTTTCAAACTACGGCAACTCACAATATGATATCAGCATCCTTATCTGGAAGGTAAATTAATCAGAATTACTGAACAACTGGTTTATCCTGATTTTTTTCTTTATTCTTCAAAGTTCACAGCGTCCTAGGTTGTCATTCGGATACTGAGTCTCTTGAATTGGCAGGATCCTAAGGAAGGGAACTGGTGGATGCAATTTGGAAATGAAAATGTTTTAGGATACTGGCCAGCACCCCTATTTTCCTACCTAGCAGACAGTGCCAGCATGATTGAATGGGGTGGCGAGGTTGTTAATTCCGAACCAGATGGTCAACATACCTCCACTATGATGGGTAGTGGCCATTTCCCAGATGAAGGTTTTGGCAAATCTAGTTACTTCCGCAACATACAAATTGTGGATGGCTCAAATAATTTAAGAGCACCAAAAGGATTAGGCACCTTCACTGAACAATCCAAATGCTATAATGTTCAGAAAGGCTACAACAGTGACTGGGGAAACTATTTCTACTATGGTGGACCTGGGAAAAATTCCGAATGTCCTTAGAAATATGTCCACAAGGGCATTCACCTTGTACCATTGTAAAATTTCTAAAACAATTGTATCGTATCTGTCCTACACATGGCTGTAGACATTCCTTCCTCCCTTTGAGTACCATGTATATTCTCTTGCTCAGAGATTGTAGATGGTGTGTCCCTGTGATAGTCTTTATTTCTTATCCTATTTTGCCTCCTTTTGCATAATATTGTGGGCAAGTTCATACCAAAACAAAGAACGGCCCTCTTAACTGTATGAAGGATATTACTATGGTTTCTTGTAACTTGTGGTACTGTGTAATACACTACTCTGGTCAATTGAAGCCTTTTCAGGTATTATTTGGGATTGCCATTTCTGGCTGTTAATGAAGTTCATATTTGCATTTCTTTCCTCGTAAAATTGATTATGTCTTATTAATTCAAAGTGCCAAATTCTTAAGATTTGTCCTATCTTTGCACGCTGCTCTCATCCTATAGCAGCCCTGATGTTTGAATTCGCATATCAAATCCCTTGTGTATTATTCTACAAAAATCAAGGCTGCAATGCCCTCTCAAAATGTGATCATCAAATAAGGGCTGTGGAAAATTTTCACTGTTTTTGCCAGGTGATCTTGTTTCGGTGCATATTTGCAGGGTTCAAGCAACTTGTTTCCAAAAAATAAGGGCTACAGAATGTATTCTTTGCTTCAGGATGGCTTAATCAATCCCAGATGTTCGCCTTACTCACACTTAAAGAGTGGGAATCACTGACAGCCCCTCACATTGTTATTCAGTATGGATCTCATGTCTGTGCCTTAAATCTTTCTGAGGAACACCCACCCCTTTCTCATTACCATTTTTATGGGTCTGCTAGTAAACTTCTATAGGGAGCAGCTGCTACTTTCTCCTCTATGTATGTGGGAAGCAAAGCTTTTTAGGTTAGATCTCAAACAAGATCAATACATTCAGAAGTGCGAAATCAAAGAATTGGAGATTATGGGCCTTTTTGCAGAGGTTATTTCGTTTCAAATCATGCTGTCAATTTCGTACTATCAGAGATCAAACTATTAGTCACGAACTTCCAAGGTAAAGCAGGCTTCACAAATTTCGAGTTACGTGATCTAACTCCATCAGTGTAGGAAGGGTTTATTGATCAAGTTTAGACACTTAGTCCAGAGCATTTTCAACATTGTTGAAAGTGATAATGGTGCCTCTGGATTGATGAACTGAAAAGTATCAGTATGTTAAGTCTCATGATCAGTTCAGTGACTCTAATTTATGTTAAATCTTTTGTATTCTCTTATCCTGACTTATTGAATCTTGGTGATGGTTCATCTACTGTAATTCAAACACGGCTTTACAAAATTTACAAAATTGGGCTGTGTAAACCTCACTCATCTAATCTAATTCTTTAATATTGATATCTAGTAGAAGATTTTTTGTGTGGCTATGTCAGATGGGTAGTCCACCTTTTTAGGAAGGGATTATATGGTGGATATCTCTTTACAACTGTCAGTTGTGTGTTACAAGATGATTTTGTATTTTATTTTATTTCATAGAGTATTTTATATCATTTAAGAGTTTATTTTGCTATCAGAGCTGGATCACAAGGCTATATAGATTACATTTTTGATTGAGAGCTAGTTAAGGACTGAGGAGGTATGCATTCTGTCAAAGTCAGTGAGAGCATAATTTTGACCTCATCCTTTATATCATATCTTTGCAAGTTGAAGTGAAGGATTTTTTTTAATGATGTCAACGATATCATATAAGACCACTGTTGAAGGGACCTGAGCTTGGAAATGATGCCCAAGAGATCAAACCAATGAGTCCCAAGCTCTACTTCTAATAGTCCACTATTTCTTTGCCAATCATGGTTTTTTTCTATAGATTTTGATCAAAGTAACCTGCCTTCAAAATTCACTTCTCAAACAAAATAGTCAGTGTGATATTACTATCAGGATTCAACTGTGTAGTTTTTTTGAGTCAAACTCATTGACCCATGTTTCATGAGTAGTAGTTCACAAGAACCCATCTCTCATGAGAATGAATGGAACACTCAACACTCATTGCATCTAGGTGATGCTCACATAGGTGAAGCACTGGGAATTCCTCGGAGGTCGCCCACCTCCGTACTACTCCAGATTAAATGCTCTTAACCCACTTCTTGCATATTTGACACAATAACTAATGATTTAAACCTCCATGAATGGTACAATCAAATAACATAACATCACCCTCTTTACCACTCTCTATCACTAGAGTGAATAAAATCCAAAAAAAATGGGCCTCAGTAGTAGCAGCCACCATGAGTTTAACCTAATGATTAATGATTGCTCATGTAGAGTCACGTTCAACGTTAATATATATTATATATTTTGGATGACAAGCTTATTTGACTAAGACTGGAGACCCTCCATAGATGAGTCATGAGAGAGTGAGTACAGCTCGCAATGTCCCGTGAGGGTATCATTATCTTGAAGCTTTGTCAGTTGATGTGAATGGGAACTTCTCGTGATTCACGGAGGGGAGAGAGGACATGTGGGAACTTTGGATTGTATAGTTGAAATTTGGAGTGTCCTATTTCATGTTGCTTTTCAGCTTTTAAAGTCCGGTAAAGAGTCATTGTCATATTGTATACAAGATGATATTCAAGATTTCACCTGTTCTGCATTCTAGTCTACTCTAGAAAGAGCAATGCAAGAGAAGATTTGGTTTTGATGTAGTCTTAGGGTTATGGATTCAACAGGCATGTGGGTTTCAATCTTAGTTGCATGGAGACCATTAAAGCATTGTTGTTAGAGACTATGGAACCCAATTGACTTACAATATTGTAGGAAAATAATGGTAAACAACTATGGCATTACATTAAAGAACGAAAAGAAAGAAAGATACCAAAGGTCTCACAACTAAAAAAATTGCAAGAAAAGAATCCCCGGCCTTGCAAATGGTGAAACCAAGTCGAAAGTCGTCATCTCAATGCAAAGTCTTTGTTTTGGGCTTTGATTTTGATGTGGGTGGGTAGGGCTTTGGGGTCACGGGTCAAAGCCCAAGAAATCATCGCAGCTGTAGTGAAATTATTATGCTCCTCCTAGTCTCACTTTCCATATATAACACATGGAATCCCATATGTCTCATCTGTCTCTACCTCTCGATAAGAGAGTTGGACCTATATAACTAGGATGTAGCTCACCAAAGTGCCCACGAGCAGGGTTTACCTTCAAAATTGGACCTTGACTTCATATATTAGAGGGTTTCTTCAATCAATTGGACTTAATTGTGATTGACTTAATCTACAAGAATCTTGACCTAATCTACTAGAGGATTGCTTCATTGGCATCGTTTTATCAACAATAAGATATTTGTAAAAGTGGTGTGCTTCATGGGTCCCATTATGTATTGATTTTTCGATTGGGAAGAAACAATTAGTTAATGAGAGAACATTTATTTTAAAGGTTAGGTGAATACTGTTAAATAAACACAATTAATTAAGGATGAGATTTGGTAAATTATGAATTGTATTTTTAATCTAGAAAATGTAAATATGATGGAGGGATGTACTTAGCTCAACGATTGAAGAATAAATGTTAAACTCATGAAACTCTAGAGTAAATGATTGCTTGCCTTTTTGGATGATTAGAATGAATGTATTTAATGCCTTAAACTAATGACACAACCTCAAATTGTGCCACACATGTGTTGGGCTGCTTTGTGGGAAGAGGGTGAATGAATGGGGCACAAAATTAAGTTCAGAATTCTTAAAATAGAAGAGGGCAAGTTTACAATCGCATGGATGCCCCTTTGCCTACAAACTTGTCTTAGAATATGCTAATGATTAAATCCATGTCGCAAACAATGGAAATAGGTGCATAGGTAAGTGTTTTAAGTGGGCAAGTAAGTTAAAGGCATAAGAGTGAGTATAAATGAACAAGGTATGTTTTTGTATAGATGGAAAAAGTCTAGTGGAATGAGTCCAGTTTTGCACAAGATTATGTCTCTTGTCACTATGTGCATATGTCAAGATATTTTTCAAAATAAGCACAAAACTAAATGGGAAATGGCATGAGAATGCAAATTTCAACATTATATTTTGCCCCACTTTTAAGTGCATGCGAATCCTAAAATACTTGTGTATCTCAAACCATGTAGCACTCAAAAGCATGCATGTGAAGTAATATCTTTTAGGCAAAGGATGAGCAAGAAATGATAAATGGTGAGAACCCCCAATGATCAAAACACCCAAGATAGTACATAAAGAATATCACAAAAAGCCATGAAAAGGCATGCAATTAAAATAAATCCACAATAAGACATGGAGCAAAATAGTGGGACAAGGGCCCATGACAAGGCATGGAACCAAGATAATAGGGCAAGGGCCCAAGATATAACAAGAACAAGAATAACGTGTGAAAGAGGGAAGCATGGTACCCCTACTGTTTGAAGTGTTTTAAGTGGGCAAATAAGATGCATGCATGAAATAACGTATACATGAACAAGGTATCTATGGGCATGGATGGAAAAGTCTAGTGTAATGAGGCCCATTTTCACAAGATTACGCCATTTGTCACCATGTACACGTATCAAGCATTTTTTTCAAAATAAGCACAAAATTAAATGAGAAATGACATTAGTATGCAAATTTCATCATTACCTTCTGTCCCCACTTTGATGTGCATGCGAATTGTAAAATACTTATGTATCTCAAAGTATGTAACACTCACAAGCATGCACATAAAGTAAGTATTTTAGGCAAAGGATGTGAAAGGAAATAAATGTGGTCATGTGGCCCTCAATGACCAAAAGACCCATGATATTGCATAAAGAATAAGATATAAAGCCATCAAAATGAATGAAGCTAAAACAAAGAAGCAAGGGTCCATGATAAAACACAAAGTAAAAATAATGGGGCAAGGGGCCATTACATGGCATAGGACCAAGATAATGGGGGCAAGGGCCCAAGATATAACAATAATAGGTATAATGTGAAAGAGGGAAGCATGATGCCCCCAATGTAAATGCTAAAGTTATGGCAATAGGAACACATAAGGTACTAAGGAAAGATATGCTGCTATGAAGTATAAGGAGATGATAAATGAAAGCATAACATGTCAGGGGAAGGTGTGGCCCCAATGTAATATATGAAAAAGTAAGCTCTATGTGTGATGGAGGAAGGCATTACGCTTCTCCAAAGTAAAAAAAGTAACTTTAGTCATGCAATATGGTAGACCAATATGTAGAGCTCTAGAAGTGGGATATTTAAAAGTAAATGCAACAACTCTAGAGAATAAAATGCATCAATGTGAGCTAAATGTGTAAAGCTCTAGGAAGCAAAATATACTAATGTATAGGCCATAGTAAGTGATTGAAACCTTCTAAGTGTAATTGATTGATATAAAAAAGTCATGCATTTTTCTCAACGGATCAACAAATCCTTTATCAAGTAACTTATTAACTCAGATGGGTTCGTTTAATTATCAACCAAAGAAATGTATTTTCTTGGATGATGTTGACATTGCATGTGCAGTTGAGGAGAGTCTAAGTTATTCTATAAACTATGTATAGAGAATCAATTGAAAACATAACTATGATGAAAACAAGTCTAATTGTATAATAGTTGTTGCATGCATATGTTCAATGACACACTAGTTGCTTCAAGTGACTGTTTCTACTTGTTGTAGCTTAGTACACACAACTTATCTTCAAAACTGAAAATTAACAATTCAAGAATTTAATCAGAATAAAGGAAATTGACTTAACGATTTATTTTACTAGCTAGTCAACACTCTAAACTAGCACCACCAACAATAATCTAAACTACTAAGAGAATTACAATACCTTAAGTGACCCTTGCTTGAGTGGATGCAATCTTAGTTATCAATATTCATTCTTCAACTCAAAGATTCATTATCAACATTCATCGTTTATTGCAAATTCAAAATAAATGCATAAACTAACAATGGTCTTGCTGATTGACAAAGATATTAAAAACATAATCTAATGGGTGACTAATAGTTGAGTAGCTCATATAACTTATAACTAGCATTAACTCAGATGAAAGGATTCAAGATTTATACAAAAAATCCTTAGAGTTGATTATTTGCAAGCTCTAAACAACTTAATAATGAATGTCAATCCCCCCATAAGAGTAAGTAGAAGACTTATTCTTTCATAAGCAACAATAAAGACCTAATTAAGTAGAGTCAAGAGTATTATAGGACTCTTCAAACTCTTGCAATATTAAAGAATAATTAAAGGTGGATATGTGCAAGAACATGTCAACACAATTTATGAATCATGTTTTGTTGCTCCATGAATATTTCCTTGCTTTGTGATTGCAATTACTCTTCATTAACAACATCAACAAAAGGTGAAAAGAACAATTCTACATTCTTTGACTGCTTCTCCATGACTCCTACCTCCACAATAACTACCTCTATTAGCTACAAAGTTGATCTTGATGTAAACATCCATCCTTTGGCTATAGGTTAATAGTCAGGCTCTTCTGCAAGTTAATACTGACAAAAGTATCTCATCAACATTAACTATCATTATTGACATAAAAAATCATAACATTCCATAAACATTCACAAAACCGCATTCATTTATCAACATGATATATATGCCATCCAAAATACTTAAAATAGATAGTAAGGTCCCATATATTACCTAAAAAGTATGAGAAATGTCATAGAAAGTGTAAGCTAAACCAAGTAAATTAGGATAATTATGGGGCTCATCACACCCCCAACTAAACATCTTGGTTACCCTCAAGAAAGTAAGGATCTTAGATTATATTGCAATTTTGTAAGATTCTAATCCACTGGTCTATCACTCCTTCACCTTGATTTAGGTAGAATCCTTATTGTTCATTAAATATTTTCTCTCATCCATCCTTTTTTGCTACTGCTTCAACATATTTTTTCCTGACTATTATGAAATTGGGTATAGGAGAAGAGGAGGATGGAATTTTATGTTAGAATTCAAAGAATTCAACCACTAAGATCCACTGTATGCAAAATAACCCGTTACAAAAGCAAAGATTGGAGACAAAACTCAGAATGATCTGAAAGACAAAATAATCACTTAGAGAGGGAATAGAGGGAATTACACAAGAATTAATAATTACAAAAATGGTCAATCCTTATAAAAGAGAAGGAAAACCTAGAAGGTGGAGAAACCTAGGTTGCATGATAATAATTAATAATAGAATTAATTATTACATGCCTAAAGTTTAGCTTAAGTGAACTAGAGATAAAGAGGTGACTAAATAATTAAATCAATAATGATTTAATTAAATCAAAAGAAACTTAGAAAAAAACAAAAAAAAGATATAAACATAGGCCATAGTTTAGCAACCTATACCCTTGAAAGTTAGCACCATAGTACAAAGTAGTACCAAATAAAAGAAAACAAACTATAAACCTGCCAAAATCCTACTAGTACAACTGAAGCCACAACATAATCAACAATAGTTCTAAAAGCCACATGGATTATAAGAAAAATATATAGGAAATCCCCATAGGGGAAGGGGGTCATTTCATTGTTAAACCTTGTGTGAGGATTTAATATTACAACCAGACTACTGCAGTACATGAGACCAATAATTAGTGAGGAAATTTAACAAATCTTTATGTAGGAAATAAGGCACCGAAAAACTGAGAGGGGGACCGGGTGAATCAGTTGTTCCTAAACTTCAAAATCCTTAAAACTTTAAACACTTATTTTTGATCTTAATGAGTTAAGTTTGCATGCATGAATCAAAAACACATCCACAACACATAACACATATTTTTATCATGGAAAGCCAAATGAGAAAAAACCATGGTGGGACTTGAACCCATAATAAGTAAATACCTTTTTAGAAGTACAACTTATTACAAATGAGGAATGCACATGAATTCAAGCACACTACCTAGAGATCACTGCTCAAAATGCCTTGGGCTACAACCCAATGGAAGACTTTCACCTTACAAGACTAGTACAATGGTCGATCAGACAACAATATGAGATTTTATAAATTGAATAGTAGGATCTACCTTATGCCAAGGTTAGTTCCAATGAAGCATAACACAAATATCTATTCAAATCCTCTCTAACTCCTTCATATGAGTGATTAAACCTCCAACAGATTTGCACAACTGCTTTACAAGCAATCATAAGCATCTACAACTAGGTCAGCAAAACCTAACTTTCAAATTGCAAATCCATGGACTAAAAATCATAATTCAAATCCATGTTTGACCACCAAAACATAGCCATGCTCCTTATCAACACCCTAAAGCTCATAACACATCAATAAATCATGCCTCGATCTTCATAAAATGATTTACAAATCAAGTCGGTCAAGGACAAAAGAAAATATAGCCACCGACTGAAAAATCACCCAATTTGATCACCACGATCGATGTGAACCACCAAATTAGTAGACACACAACCCAAGAACATCCATAGGCACCATGAAGAATGCATAAACATTCGAATCCACCCAAACCTTCAAATTTGTCAATATCTCTCATGCCGAATCCCAAGAACACTATCACCTTCAACTGTAACATCTAAAAAATACCTTGCAGATCTCTGAATCATGAACCTTCTGAACTAAGGACACATCATCATTTCCCAAATCTCCTCTTAGGTGCGTAAACAAAAATATCAACTTGGAAGGGCACACTGAACCAATCTATGCCACCCAGCCAACATTGGAAAACAATATCTTACCAGTCACCACACGTGTCCTCATACGTTGTACAAATATTCATGCACACCTCTGTATCTTGACATTAACAAGGTACATACTTTCTACAATATTCCCTCACATGCACAACCTATGAACTTTAGTAAACCAACCTCACTGAACCTCTAAGCATACTACACCACTAGCTAAACTGCTTAATAGACATGTTGATATCAATACCAACATATCAAATCTTGCCAACACTTCATAATTTACTTCCTCCTGTTCATCCTCCCTAAGAATTTTTTATTGCTTCATGTAGATAGAAGTTTTCAATGTTTGCATCACATGAAGACTGAACCTAGAATTTCTTCCAACTTTTCTTTTCACCTCGATCACTCTATTTTTAAGCTTATCCACCTCACTATGTAATCTTGCCAAATCCAAGGTAGAGGCCACATTAGAGCTAGATATAATATGGTTCTCCTTAGTTAGCAACATGTCAGTACCAGGATCAGTAGGCCCCCACTTCTCTTTATCAAAAGTGTGGTTCAAGCTATTGGAGGTTGATTTCTTTGAGCTACCACTATCATGAGTCTCCACATCCACATCCTTTGTGTTCTTATTTTTATTAGTCCCCTTATCAGCTACTGGATTCCATTGTTCCGTATCTTCCTTAGAATTATAATAAAAAAAGTATTTTTTCCCCTTTTTAGTAGATCTACTTACTAGTGCCTTCAATTTTTGAGGGCTGCTATGCTCCTCCTCCACCTATTCATCATTATTAGTTTTAACCTCTTGGACAAATTTTTTTTCTTTTTAGTGGGGGGAATGGTTTTTTCCTTTCCTTTTAGAGGTAGATAGTGAAGAATATTTTCCTTAAAGGCCAGTGTCAAGGGCAACACCGTCATGTTTTTGAGTCTATGGGGTGGTCGGATGGGAGGCAATTTTGATAGCCCCTAGATTTCTAATAATTTTCTTGTTGTTCTTACTAAGCATGTCAATAATGTTACCTGATGGGGGATTGTGACACAAGGTCCTAATAGACAATGATCAATTTAGGAGGGTAGAAGGCAAAATGAAAATAATGCCTTGGTGCAAGTAAATTGGTTTTTAACCCTAAAGAACACTATCCTTGAGATAAAAAACAAATCTCTCAAGAGAATTCAACATGAAAAATGGAAATAGATGATTTCGTGATTCCTAAAGTGATTAAGAAGTGGTACATGGTAATAATAGAAAATTTTAAAATTCCCTTCTAGATTAAAGTACCTCATGATTATCTAATAGACCTAGTCCTAAGGAGGGGGAAACTCAAACCTATCGTAACTACCTTTCTTCTTTATCGGAGCTTTGCTACCCTTAAATAACCTATTAAGAATGTCATTGTCTACTATTCAACTAGTCTTCTTCTATTTCACCCCGTTAGTGGAATGCCCAGTGAAATTTTCAATGACCTCTTCATTGATCTCAAAAGAAATGCCCCCAACTGAAACCCTCCTATTATCCCAAGATCTTGAAAAATTGGAAGAGAGTCCCTCATCAAACCCATTAATGGACTCAATAAAATTGGAAACCCCACCCTCCTTGCAAATATGCCACACTATGAGGTCATTTCTAAATTTATCTAGTTCCCTAGATCAATATGGTTACTATCATCTGTATAACAGTAAGGGAATACAAAAGGCGTTCAAATCTAAAATGAGAACTATAACTCTTGATATGACAAAATAAATTTCCATTAACACCAAGCAATTAAAAGTCAAGAAAAATGATCGTCTGTCTGGCTGGGTGAAATCATTTAACCATCCTCCCCAAAAAATAGACTAATGCGAGATACAATTTCCCACAAGTGGGAGTCTTTTAAATATGACACGTATAGGGTACCTTTCATTATACAAGGGGTAATATACATACAAATCTCGCCGGTCATGTTAATAACATAATGCTATCTCATCATTTTGAGGTACCATTTGAGATTAATGTAATCAATATGACTATGTAGAGGCCGCCTAGGCATATAGCTATACCATAAATAGTAATTAATGAAACTTAGGGTGATGCCTTCCCAATAAGTATTTCTATCTTTCCATGTCATAATTATCCTATTGAAATTAAAAATATTTTGGTCCTATCCCTTCTCCAACTTAGAACTTAATAAGTAAGGGTAAAGGGATACCCAAAACCCTAAAGTATGGAGGAGGAGAAACCACTTCCAAAGCATGGTGTTACATGTGATCACTCTTGGGTTTTAGAAACTCTCTAATAAAGATAATTTTCACATCGGATAGGAGGGAAATAAGGTTTTTCCAATACCTCAACCTCTTTAGATTGTATCCATTCACAAGGGAATCCAACATAACATTTCCCTCCCTATAAACATGGTTGTGAGTAAAAGAATCAAATACCTAAAAGAGCCTATTAACATCACCCCGAATTCCTTCCATTGTCTAGTTGTCCTTGGATATCAATTTTAAAAAATCAATGATGAGTTTGGAATCCTCTTCGATTGAAAGTGCTTTAATCCCAGTGGAGAGCACAATCTAGAGCCCCCCAAAAAGGCTCATTTCATCCACTTGGTTGTTGGTATGTCTGGGAAACCCACCCAACACTATAGGATATCACTAACAACTTGAAATCATATATGATCACACCTTTTGTAGCAGCTAGACCTTGAGATTTCTTTTTTGTGCTATCAAAATTTAATTTGGACCAACCCAAACAAGGGGGGTCCATTTTGTGTTTTTCCCTTTGAGATTTTTTGACGGGTTGAGCTTCCTAAAGGGGTCCTATAAGCCCCAATTCCTTAAAATTTGGTGATCACTAGGGGAGGGAGGATTAGGTGGAAAAGGCCACTTGATGACACTTAAATTTTCTAATAGAATTTTTTGAAGGATTCCAAAAACTACCTTTGTCAGGCTTTTCTTTTCATGAAAGATCCAATTGTTATTTTCCCTATTCTTCACCCATTGGATTTGAATTAATTACATGAATCTCTACCAAAAATCATATGCAAATAGGAAGTATATAAGAAAATGGTTAATCTAATCCTCATTTTTTTTTATAGAGGACACAACAGTTTGAGAACTGGAACCCACATTTGATGAGATTGTCTTGTGTAAGAATATTGTCATTCATAACCCCTACTAGAATAAGTTGATCTTAGGGATTAATTTAGAGTTCCAAACCTTTCTCCATAGGTCATTCTATCCACCATCATGGATAAGCATAATATACTAAAATCTCATCGTGAATTCACCAATGACATTAAATTTCTAAACAAAACTATCCTCTCTTGGGTACATCAATATTATCTTTCTCCAAGTCTTCTTTGTAAATCTAGTGTCAGAGGCTTTAGCTACTGAAGGCTTTGATAAAAAATTTGGATGTATTTCCAAGATCTAGGATGGTCTATGTATTTCTCAACCTAGGTCCCAAAGAATCATTTAGCTATCCTAGAAAATTTATGATAGGCAGGGACCAAGAAAAGGGGTGTTTCATCTAGCCAGCTATAATCCAAAAAAAAGATCGTCAAATCATCTCCAATTCACCACTTAAGGCCTTGAAGGAGAATATACCTAAAATTGAGGATGTTGTTCCAAATTTTGGACCCTATGGGGAGTCCTTGAATATTCAACCAGTGATTAAATTTATCGTTATTCAAGTATTTAGAAGAAATTATATAACACCAATTTTCTTTATGTCTAGGAAGATTCCATCCAACCTTAGCGAGGAGAGCCTTGTTGATATGAGAGATTCTTGTAACACCCATACCTCGCATAGAATTTTTCCAACAAACAAAATACCATTTAACCAAGCCATTCATTTCTTCCCTTCTATTGTTGACCAAAGGAATTCTCTCTAAATTATCTCTAGTTTATCAACCCAATTGTTGATTCTAAAAAGTGAGAGGAGGAAGACGTGGATCTTCTACAAGGATTGTTTGAGGAGTTATATCTTATCTATACTACTCAAGAGTTTTCCCTTCTATCCAACCAAATTACATTGCATTATTTCTATAATTGCATTTCAGATTGAATTTGACACCTCCTTGATAGTGAATGGAAACCCAAGGTAAGTATCAGGTAGATCAAGAGACTGGCATCCAAGAATATTCCTAACTTTGTTCTGTAGGGAGTGGTGTGTATTAAAAAAATCGACCTTTCTTTTGATCAAATTGATACTTTACCCCAAAATTGAGGCATATTGGATTAGAAGATGTTTCCAACATCTAGCTTTAAGATCTAACATAGTCCCAAAAAGGATTGTGTGATCTACAAATTTCTGTAAGACCACTGGGGGAAGGGTAGAAGCAGGGGACACTCCAAGGAGTTTTTTTTCACTTATAATGTGCAAACCATTTCCCCCCAAAACTTCCTCTGACATAATAAATAGGTAAGGTGATAGGGGGTCCCCGTACCTGATACCTTTAACTGCACTGAAAAATCCCATGGGGAGATCATTAACCAGGACAGAGTAATGGATAGTGGTCACACATTCCTTGATAAGAGCAATCACCTTCTTATACAAACCAAACCTTTCAAGCACTTTGAAAAGGCAGTCCCATTTATCCTAAGCTTTGGATATGTCTAGTTTGAGTCCCATTTGTCCTAAGCTTTGGATATGTCCATTTTGGTTGCAGCTAATAAAATTGTCAAGTAGTGGTTTGATTTTATTGACTAGAACTTTGAATTTTTTTAAAGATTGTATTACATAGGATTATTGGTTTGAAATCATGAAGAAAGAGTGCTTCGTGAATTTTAGGAATCAAAGAAATAAAAGAATAGTTTAGTTCTTTAAGAATTCTACTTGTTCTAAATAAGTCTCTTATATCCACAACTACATCAGGGCCCATAATATCCCATAAATCCTAAAAAAAGAAATAGGGAAACAATCCAAACCTAGGGGCTTGAAACCACCCATGGAGAAATTAGCACTCTACACTTCCTCAGCTATGATCAAGACCATGAGAAGCTCATTATACATCCCAAAAATAGTTCTCGAGAGGCATTCCAACATCCGTGCTTCTAAAGAACTATTAAAAAACATCATTCATCCATGAAATCTTTGTAGAAGAATTAAGAGGCTAGGAGACCCAATTGTGCATCCTCTATAATGATCACATCATTCTCATCTCTAAGATGAAGGATGGTGTTTCTTTTCTTATGGGTACAAGATGAGTGTTGAAGGAAGGTTGAATTTCTATCCCCTTCCTTTAACCATTGGACACTAGATCTTTGTTTATAGAAAATTTCCTCCCTATATAGGATGTTTTTCCAATTTAGTCTTCAGAGAATCTTCTTCAACATGTGTTGTAATAGAGAGGTCACCCCTAGCCATCTGTTCCTAGATAGAAGCCAACCTTGCATTGATCTCATTTTTTATCCTAAAAAATACTTCCAAATGTGAAACTTTTCCATCCCTTTACATTTCTTCTAAAAATATTTAGATTTTGAATCACCCAAAACATAGGAGTTCCTATCACAAGTGAGTCCCACCATGCTTTGACATGAGAGTGGAAATTGGGATGGGATCCCCACATGATTTCAAAGCGAAAAATATTATGTCCCTTATGCAACCTATTTTTCCAATCCAATAGGAGTGGATTATGATTAAACATTGTTCATGGGAGAGAAATGAGGAAGAAATTAAACCCTATGGCCCAGTTGGAAGAGTAGAGGAATCTATTGAGTCTCACCTGAATGAGGTCCACACCCTTCCTATTGTTAGACTAGGTGAACAAATGTCCTGTAAGGTCAATGTTGACCAAGCTTTCTTCATTAATGAATTCTTATAAATCCACCATACTATCTGTATAGTTTTCAAGCCCACACATTTTTTGATGGTCATAGAGGTGAGTTGAATTCTCCTGTAAGGAGCCAATGTGAGGTGATGTAATGGTACATAAGGGATGCAATCTCATTCAAAACATTTTTCCTACCATTGTGTGAGTTGGGTGCATAAACATTACCCATGAACCAGGTCATACCTCCAAAATTGAGCTTAATAATTAAAACAATAGATTGGAAAAGGTCAAAGCCCCTTCAACCTTTTGAAAATTCCACACGGTAATAATACCAAAAAAGGCTCCATTTTATTGTGTAATACAATATTGTGATCCCAACCATAAAAACCTTGCAAGGGCGTTGAAAGAGGATTATGTCATCTCAACTTCTTGAAGGAGAAGGATATCAATTCCATTTTATAGAATATAATTCTTAGGAGAAAAATAATTTTTGGGGTCATTTAGCCCCCTCATGTTCCATGAAAGGAACCACTTTTCTTCACCTTGGTAGTACAATCTAGGGTCCTCTTCCTTTCATTGGAAATTTATCTTATGACCCCCCTTTTCCTTGTGATATGTTGTGATGGTCAACCAACTTTTATGTTATAACTGACATCTGCCTTCTTGTTTTTCTTTATCTTTTTCTAGACCATCCATCCTTTGTTGGCCATAATAGAACTAATAGAAGCTCCTGGTGATGAGAATCTCTTACCCGTGGGTTATGGGATAAGAATTGGCTGAGCTGAAACACCATTGTCACTAGGAGTAATAGATGTAACACCCATATGGGGTGTAGCGGGTGGTATTTCACCATCATCCAAGGAAAGGTCTAAACTAAATCGATAGCTAGGTTCTTCCTTGAGCTAACTTCTTGACTTGTTTCCTGATCAAATATAGCCCCTAGTCAAGTTCCTTAGGAGTTTCTAGAAGCTTGAGAATCCCATCTATGAAGGAATATTTTTTAGTGTCAAAATATGAACCCACACCCTCTAGAGGAACATTGACCCTCAAAGGGGAGGTAGAGATACCCTTTATTTTTTTTGTTCCTTCTCTGGGGATTTGTTGTAAGAAATCACATTGTTTCACTCTTGGAAGAAGTCTGTGGCATTCTCATAAAATAATACTTGTGTCCACTTCCCTAGTTTGGATTGTAAGTTAATAAAATTGGGCAAAGTATTACTAACAACTACATTGAAACAAAAATGGGAAAAAACTAACTTGGACTTCACCCTAGGGACCTCACCTTTTGAAACATAGTTGCCAAAAGTGCTACCATTCCAAGGGAAGATCCACTCATCCTAGAATTCAAGTGGGAGACCCAACATTTGAACCCATATAGGGGCTGTTTGACTTAGCTCAATCATAGGATCAAAGCCCAAATTTCATTGAATGAGGGAAAGGTGATGTTTCCCATAAGACCATAAGCTAGACATGAAAAAGGTCATATCCTCCACTACCATAAATTTAAATAGAAATAGGGCCCCATAAATTACACTAGTCACAAGAATTTATTTGAGTTTCCATCTTTGAGAAACCCACTTCCTAACCATATCAATAGTTGGTCGAAAGGAAAAGAAGCACCCTACTAGGGTGTTGTTCATGGAGGAGACAATAAATTCAACCACCACATTAAGAAACCTGGTATCCTTTCTATCTTTCATTTGTGTGCAATCTGGTACCACCTCAACACCCATTGCTTGACTTCCCTATTAGACCAATAACTTGGTCAAAAAACACAACTCAGTGATTGGACATCCAAACTAAGTAGTTATATTTATTGTAGAGAAGGCTCATTTAATTTGTCAAACCAAGGTGCATGAACTTCAAATGGGTCTGCAAAATATGTGCACTAAGTTCTTACTAAGGCCACATTATCCTATAGTTGCAGGAAAAAAAATGCTTTAAATGGAAATAACTCAAATGCTTAGCAGAATTTAGATGCTGAATTTAAACCTATGCAATTTCTACAATAAAGTTAAGGATGTGCAAACATGAACTAATCTGTCTACTTTTGGATGCATGAACAATAACAACAAATCACTGCTAGTGGCTGCAAGAATAGACAAAATCCCAAACTTGAAAATGAAGCTGAAAGAAACTATTACTAAAACTGAAAGGAGTTACTCACCAAGTGGGACCCCTTGAGTGAGTACTTAGAGCTTTATTACACACTTATAAACTCAAAAAATAACTTCTTTATTCATACTCACGAAAGGTACTGATTACAAGTCATTTCTAAAAAAAATGGAGCTATATTGAAAATTGGAAATGCTAAAACATGAAATTCTAATTTGTCTGAGCTAGCTTTCAAAGAAGTGAAACTTCTTATTTATAACAAAAAACTCACTAACTAACTAAAAAATAAAAGATCAACACCAAAATAATAGATGGATCATAGTTATTGCAACACTAGAAAGGAGGAGGAAACTATCCACAAAATAAGAAACAACAGACTTGTTCAACAACATAAAGAGTAGATATAGCTTCCACTATCTCCTAAATTAATTCCACATTAATAGTAACCATATGAATTTATCCATATGAATTTGTGACTAGATCATCAGTAGACTTCTTCAAATACCGATCTCTATTGAGCTGCATGGACTTGGTCTTCAAAGATGTGAATTTCTTGAGTGCCATTTGCTGATCACTGCTTCCTTTAATCTATTTGCATCATAAATTTAATAGGCACACCATATGTAGCTCATAAATGTTAACACACACACACACACACACACACACACACACACACACACACACACACACACACACACACACACACACACACATTAACCATAAAAGAGTGTCTAATTCCCATAACAGAGATATAAAAATATAAGTTCAAGGTCCACGAGTTTAAGTTCATCAAAATTTCCTAAAGCAGCTAGGAACCATAGCTTATGAACAAAATATCAAGATGACCTAGGAACATGTAATAGAAAATATGACAAAGTGACATAATATCAGAGCCAATTCTTGAGCTCATCATTTTCATAGAGAATATTCTTCTCTAATTTCCATCTCTGGTGGTTCACATTCCTTAGTAGGATCCTCCATTTGTACACCATATGAAGGTATAAGCTCATTCTTCTCAGGGATTCTGGTAACATAAATTTATTTAAGAGGAATTTCTTGAGGGGATTTAGAAGATTCAATAAAAATACTAGAAATTATCGCTTCACTCTTCTCTATAGCCTTTCAACTAATCATGGAACTTCTCCTTTGAGGAGTCACTTCAGTGGCTGCATGAGTCTTTTTCTTTCTTAATTTTTGTGCAGTCTTGTCTGAAGGAGAAGTGGCTATAGGAGGAGGTGTTTTATCCTTTTCACTTCATTTAGTTTTAAGGTAACAGACCCATGAATCTTTTCTTCTTAAACCTCTTTAACAGTTTCATCAATTTTTCCTTTTCCCTTTTCTTTCTTGGTTGATTCCCTAGTCCTTACAGGCGTTTGAGATGAAGTACCAGGGTTTTCAATAGGGGTTCCTTGAATATTAGTAGTTGATGGATCTGCGTACTCATTAGGGGTTTCTTGTGATGCTACAACTATAAGAAGCTAATCAACATGGGAAGCCCTAGAGGACGAGGCCCTAAATTGTCATTTTTGTAACCCCCTAGGAGTACTAACCCTTTTCATAATAGGCCTACCACTGGGTCCTACATTGCCTATCTAAAACCTTCTCATAGATAAAAATTCCTCCTATCTCATTTGGGATAATCCCTTATTTATTTTCTACCAAAAATTTAATCAAACTGTGATGAGTAATAGACTGAGGCCTACCTTTCTGCATTTTGCCAACGCTGATAGTGAGGAAATTGCAGAGGAAGTTTTGCACATTGAACTGCAATCCATTACACAAATGGATAAGAAACTTGAAGTACACAAAATGTAAGCATAATTTACTGTCTTCACATTTTAGGTATCTAATGATATATACAACTACCTCGACCTAGATAGGTGGAAACAAAATCCTTATAGTCCCATATTTATCAACCACAAGAGGATGGTCTAAGGGGTGAATAAATTGAGCTCTAGTTGTCTTGGAATCATGTGACTCAAGATAATTTTCTCCCACAACTGGGATTCCTATTACTTCTACAATTCTCTCCTTAGTGGCTATGATCCTTAATCCTTTAAGTTTTGCTTCACCATCAGAGAATGTTTGTGCAAATTATCGTGCAATGTCTTCATCATACCCATCCATATTAAGAAAATAATCCAACCATCAATAGTTCCTGAATTGTCCTACACATTCTTGGTCTTGGAGAAACATATTATGCATTGTAGGTTCATGCCTAATAGGTGGTCCACCCATGGTGTATACCAAAATTCTGCTCAAATTTCAACAAAAGACAATAAATCCTTCTAAAAAGCTCCCAAGAACTGGAAGACTAAGTTTATGAAATTCAAAAACTCTACAATTGGAAGCTCAATAAAGCCTTAATTATTTCTACATCCAAGTTCTTCTTCAACATGAACCCTCTACTACTCGCAAACTCACAAAACCCTATGTTATTTCTAACTTTAGCCTCTGTAATTGTGGTAGCTTATGAAAAGATTTGTCATGAAGGTATTAGCTCTATCTTTTTGTTGGGAGAAGGATAAATTAGTTAGGACGTACTCACAAAAATGTTTGGGAAAGATTTCAAATGCCTCATATGTCACATAATTATCATTCAAATTTTTGAAAGTTGTAGGATTAATGATAACTTAACTTATGATTTGACATTATGGTTTAAGACAAACGTGACATGGAGATGACATGTCTAAGACATTCACCTACCCCCCACTAAAAATTGTACATGTGTCCACACATGTGAACAAAAGAGGACAGGTTGGACAATCAATATGCAAAATATACATATATTAATTAAACTACATCACAATAAATATATCTAACAATAAAAAAACATAAATGCCTACCTTTTGGGTTGTGAGGTGAATAATTAATGTAGATGAACATTGTGCATTCTTTCCAGTAGTCGTGTTTGCATCATCCTAGTTGAAAGTATGATGAAATAAATTAGTGAAGTAGATTTTGAATCAGAGCTAGAAGACAAGTGGCATGGAATGATGATGACTATTTATTATGAAGAACATGTACATCCAAGGGATGTGGAACTATTTATTATTATTGAATTCATTTTAAAAAATTTAAAGACGTGACGCAATGAAAAGTCTTCTAACTTCTGCTGCAGGAACCTCAAAGTCTTCAGAATATTTGAATTTCTATAGGAACTCCTCTTTGGTGGCAGGTTTTTGATATAATTGGAGTCGATGTCCATTCACTAGGAATTTTAACCTTACAAGATAAATAGTTGACAACTACACCACACCATTATTGAAGACTTTAGTGATCTCATATGGCCCTAACCAACTAGTCTACAACTTGCCCATGTTATCTTTATATATAGATTCATATAGAAAGGCCCAATCTCTAGGCATGGATAACTTTAATAAAACCCCTCCTAGGAGAAAGTGTAAAATCCTGGCGAATCCTACATTATTTTAGGGGGAATTTTTTCTCGATCAAGGTACTTTGTTTTTCCAAATTAGGAAAATAAAATAAAGTTGAAGGCAAATTTTTTCCCTACCGAATGAAGATTCCATAAAATCCTGGTGAATATTACATTAATGTGGGGGAAAATATATATTGTATGAGGTGAATGATTTTCTTTTGAATTAAAAAATTATAATATATGAGGCGAATGATTTTTTTTTTAAGGGAAAAAAAGTAAATGTATTGGCGAATTTTATCTACCATTTGAAAATTTATTAATTTTATTGGCTAATTTTTTGTTAATTATGGGAAAAATAAATATTTTATTGGCGATTTTCATAGGCTGGGACTCGTCATGTGGGCCAATGCCAAATGGAAATTTATTAGAGATGTGACATTGTAATTAATGCAATATCACATCCAACGAATATCGCCTTTATTTGTTGCGAATATAACTGATCACACATGGACACAAACTAATTAGTAATATCCATTGTTTTATATTATTAAATGTATTATTTGAGACCATTTGATGATCCTAGATCAATGACTGAAATTTAATTTTGGGCCAAATTTCTTGAAGGAAATAGAATTCTGTAGGAAGTCACCAGAATGATGACACGTATCAAGCCTTAAAAACTGCACCGTAACCATGATCGTTGATTACTACTAGTTATTTGTTTACGTGGACGGTGGATAGTGCAACTACAACTTGTAACTCGTAACTCGATAATAAATAAATGCCTTGTCAGTCACATTATTTAACTGCCATCTTTAACTATGATATTACACATGCATTTATGGGAAAGATTTACATGTAGATATGAAAGATTAAGGACAATGGATTTAAATCTCTCACACGCATAATGCATTTATGAGAAATATTTATATTAAAGATTAAGGACAATGAATTAAATATGATTGAAACAATAATAATTAATTGCTAAGTATCCGTGATCACTATCAATCAAGGGGTCGGGGCTATTTACAAACAATTTGGCTTCTTTCTTCTTCATTTTTCTTTTGGTAGATTAAGAGTTAGAGCTGCCAGTGGTTGAAATTCTGCCTCTAGTTTTAAGGTTTAGGTTTTTAGGTCTTTAGGCTGTCGAGAATTAATTATGGACACACCAATCCGTTTGAGATGGACATCCCTAGATGACCAGAGGTCCTTTTTAGGCAATGTCTCAGAAGAAATCCTCACTTCCGTTTGTAGGGAGTTTGGTGGCGGCGCTTTTATAAATTATGCCGTGTTTATGTTATTGGGTTGAGAGTTCCTTGAGAATGTTGACAGATACCACGTCTACACGGACATTATGTCCCAATTTTTTTCATCTCTCCTTGACCTTGAAGGATAGAAGGTGGATATGCTGATGCTGCCGAGGAAGGTTTTTAAATAGATATTCCCGGAGGATGATGTCGATGTTGCTATTTTTGTGGAATTAGGGGTAGGGATCCCTTGGCCAAGAGATATACCCAAGTTGTTGGAGATGGGAAGAAATGTGGCTAGACAACCCTTTCTGTTGAACCTCAATGACGAGAAACTAATGCGACAAAGGAAATGGGCACGACTTGGGAGGGATTTTCTTCAGAAATGGTTTTTCCTTGATGAATTGGACGAGTTGGACTACACATGGCTTGAAGAATTCTCAGAGATTATCCTCTCTGGAAAATTATACTCAGACGAAAGGGAAGATGAAGATCCCTAGTTTACCCATTCCCGTTACCCTATTCTTTTGACAATGGACATGCAAAGTTTCACATTTTTTATTTTTCCTTTTTTATACCAATAAGAACCTAGCAAGTTGCCTAGTAGGTTTATGTTTTTACTCTACAATGTAATTTTATGAAATTTTTTTTTTCCAAGTTCGTTTCAATTTTCTTTTTATGGGTACAAAAAATGATTCTTAGACTTCTTTGTGACTACAATATTTTAATTAGTTGATTTATCTATGTATTAGACATTTAAGTATGCTTAAGCGATGGATTAGTACTTCCATTTTAAAATCTGAAGACTGAGATTTTGAATTTTTAAAACGATTAAGTTTCTTTATCAGTCTAGAGACAAAACAAGTTTCTATTTTTAACATTTAAAAGAGTTTTATTATTGTTTTTAAAATGGGGGGTTTCCATAGTTGCAAGAAATTTTTTTAACTGTTATTTAGGGATACTTCCTATTCACACAATTTTGTATTAAATATTAAATATTAAAAATTAAATATAAAAAGTATGTGGTCTATATTGATAAATTATATGCCAAATTTGCCAATGTGTCATATCGATGTGT
>MU223242.1:3855429-3867367 GCA_018584345.1 Thuja plicata | reverse complement strand
AAAAAATAATAAACTAACTAAAAAAATAACTACCTACTTTCGGATTTGGCTTTGGTCGAAAATCCAAAACATATTGTAAAATTCTAAGATTTTTTCTAGAGATAGGAAATTTAATTTCCCGAACTAGATCTTTTTTAGATTTTTAAAATTCGACCATCTTCATCCTCTGTCGACATCATCGTTGCAGCAGGTCTAAATTCCAGCATCTCTGAAACCTTCACTTGTAGAATTTTGATTGTTTCTCTCATAGAGCTTCCTTCCATAATCCCTCAAATTTTAATTGAAAAGCAATATGTTGTTGTATCCCATTTAATGTACTTCATCATATTATTAATTATTGGGCATAGATTTTAGGATTCCATTTTTTAGAGTTTTATCACTTTATAGGACTCTAAATTTTGCCAAAAATTGAGAGCTCCAACAGAGATGGAGGTGGAAAAGTTATTCTAGACCTTAAATGAATGTCACTTACATCCATAGCATATGTAGGGTACTAATTTGAAAGATATTGATTTGCAGGGTCTGTAGAATAAATAGGTTGTTGTTGTTTTTTTTGTTATCATTGTGGCTTGCTGTTTGGATTAGTAATAGGCTGAGTAGGTAAATGAGTAGGTTTGGGAGAATTATTAGCAGCTGTAGGAGGTGATATTAATGTAGACTACCGAGGTGGTTGAAGATAACCAACATGTCAATTTGGCCATTTTTAACCTCCTCTTCATTGTGAGGCTTGCTGCCAATTACCCTGAGGTGGTTTCCATGATCATTGAGGTTATTTCCAACTTCCTTGAGGTTGTTGCCAATTTCCTTGAGGAGGCTTCCATTGAGGTACAAGGTTTTGGTAATTTGGCCAGAAGCTTTGGGGATTTTTCCAATGTTGAGGCTGAAAACCTCCAAGATTAAGATTATACTAAGGTTGCCACTAATTATTATAAGAATTTGAATAAGGAACACTAAAAATTAAGTCATCTTGTGGCATACCTTATCTTGGAGCCCATGGATTCCTTTGGGAAATGTAGAAGACTTGATCATCATCTCCATCAACTGGTTTGAATTCAGTAGGTAATTTATTAGCCTCCAAGTTAGCCACTATCTTGCACATGCAATAATTCTTCTTTTGTCTATAGTGAGGACAAAAATAAACTAGAGTTGCCTCTACTTCCTCATACTTCTTTTTGGATTGTATTATTTCCGATTGTGTATTCATATTATTCATGATAACTTACTTGAAATATGATAGTAGATGAGTGATTTATATCCTTGAAACTCCATTACTAGTTGATTTTCCTACAACAAATTGGTAACCTCTTCCCTTTTTATTGTCTGCTCTAGAATAGTCTAGACACATCTTCTTGAGATCATCCCAAATGTCTTGGGTGATATATCCGCCATCCATTAATTTAAATCCCCCATTCAAATTTCATTAATTCCTCTTAAAAAGAGAAACTTCTAAGATTCTTCATTGAGTTGATGGTGTGTGTGTGGAACTGAATAAGAACCTTAAAATGTAGTCCTCCAAAAAATTTTCCTCTCTCTATTGCATGTGAAAGATGTCATCCCCTCTCATATCATTGCCCCTACAGTATTCTTTATATTTCTCTAAGAATGTTGTTTTAATTTCATCCCAATTGGAAACAACATCTCTCCCCAATCCCATGAACCATCTTAGAGCTGATTCCTTCAGAGTAACATGGAATAGATTAAGCCTATGGGCATCGGTAGTGTAATCATAGATTTTTTAGAGGATATCAAACTCAGAAAATAATTTATCAAGGTCCTCTGTCACTAGGCCATAAAACTTGGGAAGAGTTGAGGCACGAATATTCTTGAGGTTATTGTTTTCATTCTGAGTAGCAATTGGAAATGGAAAAGTAGGAGAAGGTGGATTTCTAGCCATCCTTGGTTGATTTCTTCATTGACCTCCCAGTTTGATAAAATACTAAAGCCAACTGGTTGTCAACTTTATGTTGATAAAAGAGGTTCTCAAATGGAGGATCAGGTATATTACCCAATATATAAGAAAATGGATTTTGATCAACTAGTTCTTCTTATGAGGAAGATAAATAATGGGCCAAGTTGAGCACAACATCAACAAAAGGATTCTCTTCCTCTCAGTGAAAAATGATCTCACCTAATTGGTTTTAAGGGTCATTAGGAAGGAATCTCTTCTTCTTTGCATGAAGATTGATGATTTTAACTAACTTGAGATGGAATGAAACTTTAAGACTTAAATGAACTATGGAAAATAAGAAATGAACTGAAAAATTAACTCATGGCTGAAATAGGTCCTTAGTTTGACACCATCCCTACCAATGGCACAAAAAATGGTTGAATTTTCTATAAGATCAATAACTTGGCCATAAAACACAACTCAGGGATTGGATATCCAAACTAAGTAGCTATCTTTCTTGCAGAGAAGGCTCATTTACTTTTTCAAGCCAGGGTACGTGAAATTGAAATGGGTATGCACAATATGTGTACTAAGTTCCTACTAAGGCCATACTATCCTATAGCTGCAGGAAACAAATGTTGAAAGGTCAAACACTTGAAATGGAAATAACTCAGATTCTTAACATAATTCAGATGTTGAAGTTAAACCTATGCAACAACTACAACAAAGTTAAGTATTTTCAGACATGAACTACTTAGTCTACCTTTGGCTACAGGAAAAATCACAAGAAATCACTGCCAGTGGCGCAGTAAGAAACAAACTCCTAAAATTGCAAATGAAGCTGAAAGAAACTACTGCTAAAACTGAAAGGAGTCACTCACAAAGTGGCCCCCCTTGAGTGAGTAATCAAAGATTGATTAAAAACTTATAAAATCAAAACATAACTTCTTTATTCATATTTGCAAAAGGTACTGATTATAAGTCATTGCTGAAAACAACTGAACTATATTGTATACTAGAAATGCTAATACATGAAATTCTAATTTGTCTAAGCTAGCTTCTGAAGAAGTAAAAATTCTTATTTATAAATGAAAAATCACTAAATAACTAACCAATAAAATATAAAATCCAAAGGCATAGGCAGATCAGAGTTATTGCAACACTAGAAAGGAGGAGGAAACTATCCAAAAAATGAGGAACAAAAGACTTGTTCAAAAACATAAAGAGTAGATATAACTTCCACTATCTCCTAGATTGAATCCACATTAATAATAACCATATGAATTTATCCATATAAGTTGTGACCATCTCATCAGTAGACTTCTTTAAATGCTGATCCCTATTGAGCTGTATGGACTTGGTCTTCAAAGGCATGACTTGCTTGAGCGCCATTTGATGATCAACGCTTCCTTTAATCTCTCTGCATCATAAATGTTAATAGGCACAACACATGTATCAAAAATATATTCATTCATTACCATATTATCCATTCATTAATCCATTGAACTAACATCTCTCTCTCTCTCTCTCTCTCTCTATATATATATATATATATATATATATATATATATATATATATATATATATAAACCATAAAAGAGTGTCTACTACCCATAATAGGGATATAAAATTATAAGTTTAAGGTTCTTGAGTTTAAGTTCATCAAATTTTCCTAAAGCAACTAAGAACCATAGCTTATGAACAAACTATCAAGACCACCTAGGAAAAAGACATACAAAACATGACAAAGTGACATAATATTTGAGCCAATTCTTGAGATCATCACCCACCTCCTTTTGGAAGTCACCCACCAGGACTTTCTTCCATCCTGCAAATAGAGAACCAATCTAGGTCCTTGCCTAGTTTCCCCTGTCAAAAACTATTCTTGAGTCAACACAACCATACTTAGGTGTATTACCATTATGTTTTATCCATGTCATCCTTCCATGAATAAATTTTTCCTAGCTAAATTGATCACTAGGTCCCTCTAGCATAGGTTTTACAACAATGGTGGGGGCTCATTGAGTGGATTGACAACCCATCACTATCATCCATCATGATAATGCAAGAATGTGTAAATTTATAGAGAGGGAGTTTCCAACATTGTTCTTGTTTGAGATTTGCTTTTGTGCAAATTGTTGATGGTATGTTTGTCATTGATGACAACATATAATATATAGCAGTGTCCTATATGCAATTATTAGTACATATGATTTGGATCCTTGCATGTTTATTTCCATGGTGTCAACATGTTCTGGTTGCTATGTGCATTCACGCAGATTCAGATATGCAGTTTCAGTGGAATTATGTTAATCTATTTTGGTAGTTTCAGTTTCTGGAGATTATCTATTAGAGAACTGATGTATTTACATTGTTTCTTGAGTTGCGCCTATCTTCAAGATATGCATGTTTTTATTCATGTTTAGTTATGATTTAATGATAATTATCCAATGGCACCAAACATGTTCTAACATAAGCGTGATGTTTGAGTTCTTTTGGTAGAGCCGACTATGTGAAGCGACACATCTATTCAGTTTGAGTTGCACGGTCTTAACTTTGATTGCATGCTTAGTTAAGCTGACAAGGAAGTTGCTGAAGTGTTTCCGCTGTCGTGACCTTATCCTTGGGAAGATACTTATAGTAGCTCATTTGATGAACGTTGAAATGCAAGAAAAAGAAAAGAGATAGAAAAAGTACAGAACAAGATGTCTGTTGTTTTAAGACAGTAAAGACATTTCATCAAGAAGAGATCTATGTGAAGAAGTAGTGAAAGCATACAATACATTGGAACTGATCAAGACAACAGGTCTACTCAAACAGTTCATTTATCAGATATAGTGCATATCTATTTTAATGAAGGTTGTAGCCTTCACCATTTTATCAGTAAGCTTTTTGATAGTGAGTCCTCACCCCTAATAGGGTTATTTGTAAAAGACTCCTAATAGGGTCAGACCCTTAATCATGTCACTATACTTATTTCATTATAAAGGACAATTCCTAACAGGGTTGCAAAATCTTATAACATGGATTATTATACTCAAGTATAGTTCTTTGTGGGTGCTAATTCCCATGGTTTTTTTTACCTATTTGGTTTCCTCGTAACCAAATTTGTTGTGTTCTATCTTGTGTTATCTGAATGTGTTAACGATTAATGTTATTCTATAATTAATTGGAGAAAATAATTAAACTAGCCGATAACTGATTCATCCCCCCTCTAAGTTATCCCTTGGGACTATTCCAACAATTGATATCAAAGCCAAGTGCCTTGGAGAGAAAGCCTAACAACTTAAGGTAGATCAAATGGCATACTTCAGGAAAGAGAGTCCTAATTTTGATGGAGAGAACTATCTTGACTGGAAGAAAAAAATGATAACTCATCTTCAGTGTGTTGGTTTTGAGATCTATGAGATTTCTACTAGTGCAATTGATGTTCCCACTTTGAAAGACCTTGCAGAAGAAGACTCTACAAATAAACAAAAATAAGTATTCACTCAAAATGCAATTGCCAAGGAAGCCCTAATCAATGCCCTATCTGACAGTGAATTTTCTAAGATCAAAAAGGCAGAAAAATCATATTCAATATGGAAATACTTAGAAGATATGTTTGAAGGAGACATCCAAGCAAAGAATGTGCATAGAAAGACATGGAAGAAAAGATACAATAATTTAGAGAAGCTACATGAAGAGAAAATCAGAGCTTACAATCAAAGGATAAATGAAGCAGTATCAGGTATCAGGAAAAATAGTGGAGAAATTTTAGAGGATGATATAATGGAAAAACTGATGACCACATTGACAACAGATTATGAAAGCAAGATTAACATCTTGGATGAAACCATGAAATTCTCAAAGGACTTCAAAAGAGAAACCCTGATTAGAAAAATATCTGCATTTGAGATATCAAGATTGAAGACAAGACCTAAAATGGAAACAACTTTTAAAGCCCCAGTCCATGGTAAGAAATCCTTGAACATCTCTAGTAATAATGAAAAAGAAGAAGTTGATACTGAACTAGAAGAGATCATTGCTATGATTTCTAAGAAGGTGTATCATCTTAAAATGGAAGCACTTCCATTTTGATAGGTTTAGCACCCTTATTTAGTATGTTTGAATATTAGGTTTGCATCTGTGCTTGATTATACATGTGTAGGTGAAATTAGGGTTAGGATCTAGTGGATCCTCCTAGATTTCCCTCTCTATGATTCTTCTTTCAAGGTAGGACCTATGTATTGGTCCTCCTGAGCTTCATCCTACTCTCTCTCTAGGCCTCTAGGCCTTCTTAACATTCTGGTATATTCCCCCACCTTCCTAGGTCCCCGACTGACTTGGGAACCTCTCAGCAACTATCTGGTGACCTACTTGAAACCTCAGGTCAGGGTCGAGGTCGACCTTGACCTAGGTCAGGGTTGAGGTTGACCCTGACCTAGGTTAGGGTCAAGGTTGACCTTGACCTAGGTCAAGGGTGAGGTTGACATAGACCTTTGTCAGGTGTTGGTCCCCGCTTTCAAATCTGGAGCTTATGGGGGTCTGAAACTTAAAATAGGTCCCCGGGTTTGGATGCGGAAGTGTTTTCTCTGATATTTGAATTAATACATTCCCTCCTTGGTTGGTAATTGTGATTGGACCATGATTTGAGGTAGAGCTTGAATTAGGATCCCTTGCATTTCCCTAGGAGACCTATGTTGAGATTTCTATATAAACACTCTCTTTTGCCTTCATTTGATCATGAAACAAAATCGAGAGATGACATGATGAAATGATGAGGCAAACAAGCAAGAGGATGATATAGAAGGACAAGCTAGGTGGACATATCATCATCTTCTATCAAGTATTTTGGAGGATAATATATGGTGGATGTTCATTGAAGCAAGAAGGCTCTCTCTTTAGATCTACTATTCTCATCATTCAAGCATTCAAAGGACATTACCATGGGGTAGAAATTATGGATTATGAGTTGATAGGAATACTTTAACCTTGGGGGCTTGGTATGCTTTCTTTGTTATATTCAAATCTATGCATTGCTTTCTCATTTTCATGCTATGTTAGGATTGTTAATCTAAAAGATTAGATCTTGATATTGCATGTTTAAAGGTTCTTTTCAAAAGATCAAAACACACACACACACACACACACTACATTCTATATTCGGCTATTCGTGGAGGTGGAGATAACCAAAATGGGGTTTTGACTAAGGAAAAACCCTATATAGCCACCCCAAAATCCCTCTTTTTAGATATTTGCAGGTGCTATTTTCAGGAGTTATAGGTGCAAGACAATAGATCTAAGACCAGATTTGGATACCCTTTTCAGCAAACTTCTGAGATCCGTAAACAGATTTTCTGTTGACACTGCGCAGGTCAGGGTTGACATTATTGGGTCAGGGGTGACATTTGTGGGTCAAGGTTGACCTTTTTCATAAGACAATATCGGAACAGAAAAAGATTTCTGGGTTTTGTTCATCTCTGCATTTTGGTTCGGCATCAACTATCAGATTTTCTAGAAACTCAATACAGACATTAGAAAATGAGTTTTTCTAGATCTGCTATGTTATGAGGTAGATATCTATCCCACTATCCTTTACATGCTCCTTTCAATCCTTTTTATCATAATAAGTAAATGTAAGAAACTAAAATTGGCCTTAGGATTTCTCTCTCATCTCATTATGCAAATCTTATTTAAGTAATCCTTTATGGGCCAAATTTTATACTTTACATTTTGGTGAACCCGTGATAGACAACTCTTTCTTTTCCTTGGTTTTAGATTTACATTTTATTAGATCTTGTATGTATATAGAAGTAGGTTTTCTTTTATGCTCTTACATTTTTACTACAAAATTCATAAAAAATACAAAAATTTCTTTAAAAATGCAAAAACATTTACATTTTACATGCTTGTAGTGTTTTCTTGTGTTCAACATGTATGATTTTTGTTTTGAATACTTTGATGAGGATTTTGTTGTACAAAATGATAGATCCCTTAATGAGGTACATGGAAGTGAGAATGAAAATGGTTCGAATGTGATCCTCATAGATCCTATTCCTATTTCATCCTCCTCCACAACCTCTTCAATTGACTTTTACCATAGAATGTATGCATGGTTACCTTCATACTCCTCTATTTGCAACATCAAGACACCTAAAAAGTTATTTCCCAAACCTTTGATTATGGTAAAAGGATGTCCTCAAATAAATATTAAGGGAAACCCCAGAGATCCCTTGGATTTCTTTGATAACACAGATTTAGTTTCGCATGCTAATCACACAAGAAATAATCCTCAACCTATTGTCCCAGCAACTTTACCTCCTTCTCAACCCGTGCTTCCTCAAGCACCTAGGTTACCTTCTTCTTTTAAAGAATATGACTTAGTGGAATAGTTACGCGCTACTCCAACTAAGATATCTTTATGGGAATTAATTCAAACTTCCCCTACATATCATGAGGCATTGCAAAAAGCTTTATCTACTCTCCCTGCTATGCCTCCAAATCAAGAGAACATTAATTCATTTCTGGAGGGCATGCATACTATGCCTTCTGTACCTCCTATTATGTTTTTTGATAATGATTCACCTACTGTTGAGGTGTAGAATCAATATGATGCTCTTATGGTTGCTGTCTCTATTAATCAGAGTATCATTCGCAAAACATTGATCGATAATGGATCTGGGCTTAATGTTTGTAGCATGGATATGCTTAAGGAAATTAAGGCCGATCTTACAACTATTCAACCAGACAATATTCCTATTCATGGATTTGATAATATTGCAAATAAAACTTTGGGTATTATTATGCTTCCCATTAAAGTTGGTCCTGTTCTTCTTTACACTCCTATCCATGTTATGCATGGACCACTCAATTATAACCTTCTATTAGGAAGACCTTGGTTACATACTATGCATGTGGTTCCTTCTACTCTTCATCGCAAGGTTAGGTTCATATACAAAAATCTAATGTACACACTACATGCAGATGATGAACCAAATCCTTGCCTGAATACAAAATATGCTAAGGTTCCTGAGCCTATACAACCAATTAAAAAACTTGAACAACCACCTGAGATTAAACAAGATGAGATTCCATCTTCGTCCCTGACGGAAGATGATTGGGGAACATTGGATTTTAATCCTACTTTTCTAGGAGAATATAAAGTATCAAATTTGGAATTTATGAAATAACAAACTGAGTTTGAAAAACAAGTTTTTATTCCTTCTCCACTGTCTGAGGTGTTAAAAAGTAACTTTGTTGCTGCCTCTCGTGATGAAACAATTGAGACAATAAAACTAGGTTGCTATGACATTGTGACATATTCCACTCCTTTAACTCAATTTGATATGGCCAACATGTATGGTTCTGGTTATCATTTACTCAAGAAATCAGGATTTAACAGAAAAGGTTGTGGTAAGTATGAACAAGGTATACGAGTACCCCTGGATAATGAAGGTTGCGATTATACTTATGGGTTAGGATTCAATCCTTATAGGAAACCATCAACTTTTCCACTTAATGTTAATCATATTTGTTGTGGACATTTGAAATTGGTTAATCCGCTTCTCCTTAACATGGATCAAAAGCCTAGTTTGGACATTTTTCCTGAGGATGAAGCCCTTGCTAATTTTTTAGGAGCTTATCAAGATCTACCTATATTTCATCATAAAAGAAGAAAGCAGTATTGCCTAAATAGTGAAGCCTATTTTAGAGAACTTGACGAATCAGATATTTCCCCTTTGCCAATAGATTCTCCCATATAGAGTAACTTATTAATAATTGAGACCATTAAGGTTCAAGTAGATGAGAATGATGTGGAAAGAACAATCAAAATTGGGAAGTGTTTGAATCAAGATGAACATGATCAATTGGTTTCTCTCTTGCTTGAATATAAGGATATCTTTGCTTGGACATATTTGGATATGCCAGGTATAGACCCCAA
This sequence comes from Thuja plicata, assembly GCA_018584345.1. Taxonomy (NCBI): domain Eukaryota; kingdom Viridiplantae; phylum Streptophyta; class Pinopsida; order Cupressales; family Cupressaceae; genus Thuja; species Thuja plicata. The sequence goes on along the minus strand of MU223242.1, from coordinate 3,857,555 downwards.
GATCATCACTCATAATATTGTCCTTAAATCCAATGCTAAACCTATAAAGCAGAAGATTCGTAAGATGAATCCCAACATTGCTTTACTCGTAAAAGCTGAAATTGAAAAATTACTAGGTGTCAGATTCATTCGCTCTATTGATTATTCTGAATGGATTTTCAATATTGTGGCTGTTTCTAAGGGAGGAAATAAAATAAGAATGTGCACTAATTTTTCAGACTTAAATAAAGCATCCCTAAAAGATGACTTCCCACTACCTAATATTGACATGATTGTGGATTCCACAGCCGGTCATGCATTATTGTCTTTTATGGATGGATTTTCGGGTTATAATCAAATATTTATTCCTGTTGAGGATCAACTTAAGACCACATTTATTACACCTTGGGGGACATTTTGTTGGGTCATGATGCCTTTTGGATTAAGAAATGTGGGAGCTACTTATCAATGCACCATGACTCTAATTTTTCATGATTATATTCATAAGATTTTGGAAGATTATGTGGATGATATCTTGGCAAAGTCTATACAAAGAGAAGATCATGTGTTTATTCTAAGAAAAATATTTGAAAGAATTAGGAGTTACAACATGAGGTTAAATCCTAAGAAATGTGCTTTTGGAGTTGATTCTAGAAAATTATTAGGATTTATTATCTCTAAGCGAGGCATAGAAGTTGATTCTGAGAAGATTGATGCTATTGTTAACATGCCTCAGAATATTTCTCAATCACATAGTTTACAAGGTAAAATACAATCTATTCGTCACTTTGTTTCTAGCCTAGCTGATAGGACTGTTCCTTTCACTTCTTTACTTAGAAAAGATACTACTTTTTCTTGGAACTAGGAATGCAAGAAGTCTTTTGAGAAATTTAAAGAATATCTTGCTAATCCGCCTATCTTACAACTTGCTCAATTCAACAAACCCTTTTATCTATATACCTCTGCCACATCTAATGTTGTGAGCGCATTGTTGGCTCAACATGACAGTGACGGAAAGGAAAGACCAGTATACTATATTAGTCAGAATTTGTTGGATTATGAAACATGATATACTCAACTAGAACGACAATGCTTGGATTTAGTTTATGCTTGTCAAAAACTCTTGCATTACTTACTCAATGTTGAAGTAAATGTGATTGTTAAATTTGATCCTTTAAAACACCTTTTCTCAAAAACTGATCTCTCTGGTCGATTAGAAAAATGGGTGATGTTTCTCACATAATTTGATCTCAATTTCATCCTTCAAAAGTCAATTAAAGGACAAGCTTTAATAGATTATTTAGCTGAAGCTCCTTGTCCTCATTCTAATACAACTGTTACCTCAGTAGAATTCCCTGATGAGCATATATTTGCAATCAAACAAGATGATAATTGGGAATTATATTTTGATGGTTCTAAGTGCAAAATAGGTTCTGGGGTGGGCATTATCTTGATCCCTCCTACAAAGAAATCGATCCCTATGTCATATAAATTAACTTTTCCTTGTACTAACAACATTGCGGAATATGAAGCTCTTATAGCTGGTTTACGGGCAGCTTTATCCCTTCATATTAAAAACTTAGAAATTTATAGGGATTCATAATTGATTGTGGAACAAATCAAAGGAGGTTACCAAACTAAGAGTGATAAGATGGCACAATATCGAGATGTAGCCCTGGATATTCTTTCACAATTTTCTTCTTACACAATTCAAACTTTACCTAGGAAAGATAATCGACATGCAGATGCCATGGCAAGCGTGGCATCTTTGGTTTGCCTTGAGAATAACAAGGAAGAATTTCAATTTACTATACACACTCTTAAATTCCCTGCAATTTTTGATAGGGTTACCGTGGATTGTTGTAATTTGCATTTAGATGAATGGTATTCACACATATTTCATTTTTTGAAAGATAATACTTTTCCAGAATCAGCAACAAGGAACACATGTAATCGTATTAGAAAGCTTGCAGCCCGCTATATCATTTCAGGGGAAACACTCTATAAATGTTCTTACAATGGTTTACTATTAAGATGTCTTAACAAAATTGAAGTACCTATAGCTTTAGCAGAAGCTCACTCTGGTTCTTGTGGGGGACATTTTGGTGGAAAATCCTTAGTCAATAAACTCCTCAGAATGGGATACT
>MU223242.1:3839994-3855379 GCA_018584345.1 Thuja plicata | reverse complement strand
TCCTCAGAATGGGATACTACTGGAAAACAATGGAGCAAGATTCCTTTACATTTGTCAAAAAGTGTCCTCAGTGTCAACAACATGGTAATTTAATTCATGCTCCTGCTCATGAGCTTCGTAATCAAGTAGCTCCATGGCCTTTTAGCATTTGGGGTTTTGATCTTATTGGAAAAATCTCACTGGCTTCTTCTCAAGGACATACGTACATTCTCATAGCTACGGATTACTTTATAAAATGGGTAGAAGCTATCCCTCTTTGTTCTACTACTGCAGATGTTATCTGTGATTTCATCCTTAACCATATTATAGCACGATTCAACATTCCTTCAATGATAGTTTTAGATAATGGTACATCTTTTAAGAACAAAGAAGTCACAAAATTCATGGAGAAATATCATATACAACACAGATTTTCTACTCCCTACTACCCTCAATCTAATGGTCAAGCTGAGGCATCGAATAAGGTTATTGAACAAATATTAAAGAAAATAGTTAACAAACATGCGAAAGATTGGCATACCCAACTTACTTACGCCTTGTGGGCTTATCGAACTAGTGTTCGTACAGCCACTGGCACTTCACCTTATAATCTTGTTTATGGGACTGATGCTATCATGCCTTTGGAATTAGAAATACCATCCTTGCGTGTTTCATTTCATGGGATCATTGACAAAGATACTTTCTAAAAACAATGATTACAAGAATTGGAGATGTTAGATGAACAACGAATAAATGCTTTGGAACACATTAAGGCCTATCATAAATCACTCCAGAAACAATATCATCACAAAGTGATTGAATGGTCATTTGTGGTAGGTGATTTATTTTTATATGAGAACCAAAGAAATGTGAATGCTTTACCCGGTGAGAAATGAAAATTTAGTCCAAATTGGCTTGGACCCTTTGTGGTAATTGAGGATTTTACTTCAGGTGCTTATAAAATTGTTGATATGAATGGTGTTCCTCTTAACGAACCTATTAATATCATGCATCTCAAAAATTATTATCCCTAATTTGTCATTTCCTTCTTTATGCATGTATGTGTTCCTTATAGAATAATTGTTTTATAAGTTATGTAACTTAGAATGCATTCATACATATTTTCCTTTCCTCTTTCTTTTTAAGTTTTGTGCATTGATGAAAGTAAAAAGTAATCAACCATAGAACTAATTGTTCCAAAAACAATTTTTTCTTCATAAATAAACTTTTCTGAGTTTGGTACATGTGTGGCACAAGTGCCATATCTATCAATCTCTATCACGATGCTATGAAGGATGGTGACTCCCAGCTCTCTCAGATCTGTGATGCAAGGCTGAGGATCTCAGAATGCTAGTCTGTGTGTGACTCCTTGATATGCTCATCTCGTGGATCCACTCCTAAGCTCTCTGCATGTCAGCCATCAGTTTCTCTTCTCTCTCCTTGCATAACCTCAACTCTCACTATACACATAGGAAGATATCTGCATGTCTTCTGGGATCCCTTTGTCCTACAAGGGACTCTCTCTCGCTAGCTGGCATTCGGTAGGATATACATGTATCCTTCAGAACATTGGATACAAAAATCCTCCACTCCACTACGCTCCCTACAAAGTTCAAACATAAAACTTATTAAAATCTTCTTCCAAACAAAATCTTTATTCAAAAACATTCTAAAGCTGTATCATACTTGCATCTCCTACCTGTGAATCACTAAAGGATCTAGATTGTGGGGGCATGGAGCGACTACTCTCTCCTCACTCACTCTGTCTAGGCCTCGGTGGTGGTGTCTCTGTGTGCACTCAAGGAGGACGCTGTAATCTCAAGGGAGCAACATAGATTGCCTCATCACCGGTCCCTGTACAGTAGCCTGGGGGCATCTCCTCTGCTCTCTCCTTTTCTCTCTCCTCCTCCATAGGATCTCCCTCAAAGAGAGGCTCCTCCTCATCTCTCTGATCCTCCTCCTCCTCTCCTATTGGTATGTCATCTCCTCGGTGGTTCCTCTCTGAAGGACCTAGATCACCTGTGGGGTGGTCATTGGGGAAAATAGGATGGGTCCCCTATAAACTACAGTATCTAATATACTCTTTGCTAACACTGGCGTAGGATATCTCAGAAGCTACCTCTATATCCTCGGTCTCATTTCTCTCACTACCCACAATATCAGCTACTGTAGGTCGACGTATGGCACCGGGCCTCTGATAGTATCTCGTCGGATATGCATACCGAGGTACTATCTGAGGCGCTCCCTGCATCAAACCAAATTGTCGCATCACCCTATCATAGTAATACAACATTATGAAATGATTGGTAGGACCTTCTAACAAACTACACTACTATGAGTGTCCCAACTTATGTCGGGTATCTGACCACTCTATCATCTGACAATAAGGTCTCCATATTACATCTATACCTGGTATACGGTTAAAGCATACCCTCCAAAAGAGGATATCTCTGTGTTGCCACACATCTACTAGCAGATATGCAAAGGCTCTCAGTGTACTCACATCTATCATTGTAGGAGTACCCTGTGGTCGTGTACATGTGTAATGCTCAAACATCCAAACCTGTAGCAAGGTGCACACTATAAGACTCTCCCACTAATATCTCACCAACTGACTCAACTCATGATAAAGATGTGCCAACATGATGCGGCCCCATGAGACAATGATCCTATCACTCTCCATATTATGTACGAGATGGGTGAATGGTGCTAAAAATACTGTACCCTTTGTGTTGGGCACTACAACCAAAGCAAGTATACATAGCATCACTCTTCGTACGAAAGGTGTCAGACCTGCTAGTATGGCTGCCAATGATATCTGATCTGATCGGGTCCTCATTTGTGGTACCCATCCCAAACAATACTCCATATCTTCAAAAACCTCAGGCAGACCCCACGGTACTTTCGGTCTAACAGGATCACCTCGAATCGGAAGTCGTAGGATCCTGTACACATCCTCTAGAGTGATCATGATCTCTCTTGATGGAAGATGGAAGGAACAAGTATCCTCATCCCATATCTCTATCATGGCTGATATCATGGCCTTATGGAACCTCAACTTTGGTAGGACTGCTACCCAGTACAATCCCACATCTCTTAATAACTATATCAAATCTCACTGTAGCTCAGAGACACTCTCTCTGACAGATAATAGTAACCCTTCGAAGGGATGCTCTTGGAGATGAACTGGATCCTGCAAGCACAAACATGAATCATATCAGTACTTCTACATCAAACATCTTCTATATCCACCTAACCTGGTCAAGGTCAACCTTTTTGGGTCAGGGTCGACCTTTTTGGGTTAGAGCTGACCTTAGTGGGTCAGGGTCGATCTGCCTCCAAAAAGGACTGAACCTTCCCAGTCAGGGCCGACCTTAATGGGTCAGGGTCGACCTTACTGGGTCAGGGTCAACCTTATTGGGTCAAGGTCGACCTTCCCTATAAAAACATGAAATTTTCAATCACAAGCACTCAAAATAGGAACTTACCTTAGGCAGTGGCTGTCTACTGGCCAGGCGCTCCCTCAGAACCTCCATGCGGCTCGCTCAGATTCCTCTCTCTTCTGCATCCTATCTCCTTCTCCCAACTCTACAAATGGTTAGAATGAGGTGGTAAGTGTCTCTTTCTCTTATTTATAGGTAGTAAATTAGGGTTTTACTAGGGTTTCATTTGAAATTATTTAGGTTAAATTCGAATTTTCCCTTTATATGCATTTAGATAGACATCTATTCTTTTCATCATAACTTGAGTTTAGTAGCTCCGTTTTTAGTGCCATTAGAGGCATTGGAATCATGATTCAGATACCTAACCTCTTAAATCAGTTTAGGACCTTTCTAAATGGTTTAGGAAAATACTTTTTCAACAAATTACATATTCAGTGTATAGAAATCACCTTATCACCTTGTTTCACCTTCCATAAATTAGTAAGCCGAATCAAGGGGGGCATAAGGGGCTCTATATACTTCTCAAGATCATCATAGTAAGACTTAGGTTCTCTTTGGATTTTCATTAACCTCATGTGCTGCAAGTTGCATATACTAATGGTTTCTTGCAGATCTTTGCATTAAGGACTTGGCTATATCCTTTTTATGCTTTATGATGTTTTCTTACTTTAGCTTGCATATTCACGTAACATCATATTTAAGCTAAAGTGTGGGATAAATGTATCATCTTAAAATGGAAGTACTTCCATTTTGATAGGTTTAGCACCCTTATTTAGTATGTTTGCATATTAGGTTTGCATCTATGCTTGATTATACATGTGTAGGTGAAATTAGGGTTAGGATCTAGTGGATCCTCCTAGATTTACCTCTCTATGATTCTTCTTTCAAGGTAGGACCTATGTATTGGTCCTCCTAAGCTTCATCCTACTCTCTCTTTGGGCCTCTAGGCCTTCTTAACATTTTGGTATATTCCCCCACCTTCCTAGGTCCCTGGCTGACCTGGGAACCTCTCAGCAACTATCTGGTGACCTGCCTGAAACCTCAGGTCAGGTTTGAGGTCGACCCTAACCTAGGTCAAGGTCAAGGTTGACATAGACCTCTATCAAGTGTTGGTCCCTGCTTTCAAATCTGGAGCTTATCGGGGTCCATAACTTAAAATAGGTCCCCGGGTCCAGATGCGGAAGTGTTTTCTCTGATATTTGAATTAATACATTCCCTCAATTGGTAATTGTGATTGGACCATGATTCAAGGTAGAACTTGAATTAGGATCTATTGCATTTCCCTAGGAGGCCTATGCTGAGATTTCTATATAAACACTCTCTTTTGCCTTCATTTGATCATGAAACAAAATCAGGAGATGACATTATGAAATGATGAGGCAAACAAGCAAGAGGATGATATAGAAGGACAAGATAGGTGGACATATCATCATCTTCTATCAAGCATTTTGGAGGATAATCTATGGTGGATCTTCATTGAAGTAAGAAGGCTCTCTCTTTAGATCTACTATTCTCACCATTCAAGCATTCAAAGGACATTACCATGGGGTAGCAATTATGGATTATGAGTTGATAGGAATACTTTAGCCTTTGGGGCTTGGTATGATTTCTTTTTCATATTAAAATCTATGCATTGCTTTCTCATTTTCATGCTATGTTAGGATTGGTAATCTAGAAGATTAGATCTTGATATTGCATGTTTAAAGGCTCTTTTCAAAAGATCAAAACACACACACACACACTACATTCTATATTCAGCTATTCATGGAGGTGGAGATCACCAAAATGAGGGTTTGACTAAGGCAAAACCCTATATAGCCACCCCAAAATCCCTCTTTTCAGATATTTGCAGGTGCTATTTTTGGGAGTTACAGGTGCAAGACAGTAGATCTGAGACCAGATTTGGATACCCTTTTCAGCAAACTTCTGAGATCTGCAAATAGATTTTTTGTTGACACTGAGTAGGTTAGGGTCGACATTATTGGGTCAGGGGTGACATTTGTGGGTCAAGGTCAACCTTTTTCATAAGATGATATCGTAGCGGAAAAATACTTCTGGGTTTTGTTTGTCTCTATGTTCTGGTCTGGGATCAACTATCAAATTTTCCAAAAACTCAATACAGACATCAAAAAATGAGTTTTTCCAGATATGCTATGTTATGAGGTAGATATCTATCCCACTATTATTTACATGCTCCTTTCAATCCTTTTTATCATAATAAGTAAGTGTAAGAAACTAAAATTGGCCTTAGGATTTCTCTCTCATCTCATTATGCAAATTTTATTTAAGTAATCCTTTATGGGCCAAATTTTATACATTACAAAAGGAAAGAAAAGTTAAAGGGAAATATGAAGGACAACTACCATTCAAATTTTTTTCATGCAACAAAGTTGGCCACTTTGCATCCAAGTGTCCTACAAAAGTCAAGAAGTTTAGATCAGATTACAACCCCAAATATACTAAGGAATGGTATCATGCTGAAGATGGTGTAACTGATGATGACTCAGGAGAAGATGAAATTGGATTTGTTGCTATTAAAGACAATGAAAAAATGATTGATCAAATAGAAATTGAAGATGAAAAGAAAGATCAAGAATTGGCTTATTCTCACAAGCTAACATCAGAACAGACTGGATCATAGATAACGAGTGTTCACATCACATGACAGGTGAAAAATATAGATTTGTACATCTAGATAAGTACAAAGGTGGAATGATTAGATTTGGAGATAACACTCCCAAACCTATCATAGGCAGAGGATCTATCACCTTAGATGGAAAGAACAAGACAAACGATATTCTTTATGTTGATGGTTTGCATCATAACCTACTAAGTGTTGGAAAACTGTTAGATAAAGGATATCAGTTGCAATTCAAGAACAATAGATGTATTATCAACAACAAAGAAGGAGACATGATTGCATTAGGCTCAAAGACCAAAGGTAATGTATTTCAGCTCAAGTCTGAAGTAAATTGTTTTGTTACAAAAGTGGATGACAGTTGGCTATGGCACAAAAGACTTTGTCATATCAATTTTGACAACACACTAAAGATAAGTAATGTAAAGGCAGTAAGAGATCTTCCCAGTATTGCAAGACCAGTTGATACTATGTGCAGGAAATGTGTGATGGGGAAGCATGTGAGGACCTCATTTAGAAGTAAACAGAACTCCACAGAGAACAAATTAGATCTGATACATACAAACCTATGTGGACCTACTCAAACAAGATCATACTATGGAGAGAGGTATTTCATTTTTTTTGTTGATGACTTTTCCAGGATGATGTCGGTTGCATTCTTAAAAGACAAATCTGAAACTTTTGAGAAGTTCAAAGTATTCAAAGCTAAATTTGAAAATGAATCTAGATTCAAGATAAAATGTCTGAGATTTGATAGAGGAGGAGAATACACCTCTGACCAGTTTTATGATTACTGCGAAGAACATGGAATCAAAAGATAGTTAAGTGCACCTAGAACCCCTCAGCAGAATGAGATTGCAGAAAGAAGGAATATGATAATACTTGACACAGTGTGCACTATCATGATTGAAGGAAAGGTTGCCCATACCTATTGGAGAGATGCGGTCAATACAAAAGTTTATACTATCAATAGAATCTAGTTAAGGCCATGCACAAACAAGATACCTTATGAACTTTGGTTTGGTAATGTACCTACTGTAAAATATTTTAGAATCTTTGGAAGCAAGTGCTACATCAAGAGAGATGATAGTATTGGAAAGTTTGATGCTAGAAGTGATGAAGGTATTTTTCTTGGTTACTCTACCAAAAGCAAATTTGATAGATGTTTTAATCTAAGATTGAAGAAGATCATTGGAAGTAATCATGTATAGATTGATGATAATTTTATGATTCAAGAAAGATACTATGAATGTGCTCCCATGATTAAAGATGAACCCAGACCTATCAATAAGGAAACAGTTATTGAAGAAATGTTTGAATGTATTGATGTTTCATACAACAATCCTAAACCAAGTCAAGAAGAATCACAAATTATAGATGAAAGTGTCACTCCTAAAAACTCAAAATACACATCCAAATACCACTCTAAGGAAGACATCATTGGAGATCAGAGCACTAAAATCTTGACAAGATCCAGAGCAAAAGGTTCAACCATTGAGGAAGAGGTATGCTTACTTTCTCAAATTGAACCCTTAAGTGTTGAAGATGCGTGCATTGATTCAGATTGGCAAAGTGCTATGCAAGAAGAATTGGATCAGATAATCAAGAATGATACATTGGAACTGGTCCCTAGACCTCGTGACAAGAATGTGATTGGAACAAAGTAGATATTAAGGAATAAGATAAATGAAGAAGGTACAATGGTAAGAAAAAAAGCAAGACTGGTATGTAAAGGATATGTGCAGAGAGAAGGAATAGATTACACTTATACATTTGCACCTGTGAGTACACTGGAAGCTATCAAGTTATTTTTGGCCTATGCAACATTTAAGAACTTTAAAGTATATCAAATGGATGTCAAGTCAGATTTTTTGAATGGTGACTTGAAGGAAGAAGTTTACATAGAACAACCTGAAGGATTTAATTTATTAGACAAACCAGACATGGTATATAGACTAAAGAAAGAACTTTATGGACTTAAACAAGCCCCAAGAGCTTGGTATGAGAGACTTGATGGTTACTTAACCAAGATTGGATTCAAAAAGGGAGCAGTAGATTGCAACTTGTTCATAAGAGAAACACCTAATGGATTACTACTTGTTTCTATCTTTGTTGATGACATTATCTTTGGAGGTAATGACAAGCTTAGTGCATAATTCGCCAAAGAGATGCAAACTAAGTTTGAAATGAGCATGATTGGACCTATAAAATATTTTTTAGGATTGAATGTAAAACAAACTGACAAAGGTATATTCATAAATCAGTCTAAATATGTGAAGGAGATATTGAAGACTTTCAAGATGGAAGATCACAAGCTAGTAAGCACCCCCATGATAGCAGGAAGAAAGCTTTCTAAAGATGATAATTCCATAGTAGTTGACAAGACTCTATACAAGTCTATGATTGGAAAACTCATATATCTTAATCAATCTAGACCTGATACTTCTAATGCAGTTGGCATTGTTGGAAGATTTGCAGTTGAACCTAAGCAAAACTACTTAATGATAATAAAAAGAATATTCAGATACTTAAAGGGAGCTATAGACTATGGTTTATGGTATCCTAACTTAGATAATGTACAACTTCATGTATATACAGATGTAGATTAGGCAGGTTGTGTTGATGACAGGAAAAGTACCTCAGGAGGAGCAGTATTTCTTGGAGACAGATTGGTCACTTGGACAAGTAAAAAGAAGAATTGTATTTCTCAGTCAACAATAGAAGATGAGTATGTAGCAACAACATTGAATTGTTCTACAATTTTTTGGATCAAAAAAATGATTGAAGACTTTGGTATTCAGATTGATTATCCTATTTTTATTCACCGTGATAACACTAGAACTATCAATATGTCAAAGAACCCTGTGACACATGCAAAGACAAAACACATTGAGATCAAATATCATTTTCTAAGAGAAAAATTTGTAGACAAAGAAGTAAAGTTGGATTATGTGAGCACTAAAGAACAATTAGCAGATATTTTTACAAAGCCCTTATCAAAAGATACTTTTGAGTATCTCAGGGAGAAGTTGGGAGTAATTCACTTTCCTGAGTCTGCTTAGAACTTGCAGCAAAGAACATCAGTCTTTGGTGACTGATGAATGGTTGAATACTCTACTTCTGGAGTAGTACCTATGCTTAAAGGTGTTTGGCACCCTTTTCCATTGATGTCAAAGGGAGAGAATATAGTAAAGGGAGAGAATATACTCTGGGGGAGTATATATAGTCATGTAAACAAAAACACAGTTAGATGAACTGCAGCAGTGAAGAGGAACCTTTGATGAGGATATTGAGAAGATTGTAAAAAGAAGGAAGATACTTTGGATTGATGGTGTTTTTAATCATATGTTGCCATCAATGTCAAAGGGGGAGATTTTTGGAGATTTAATTCTGTGCAAATTGTTGATGTTATGTTTGTCATTGATGACAACATATAATATACAATGATGTCCTATATGCAATTATTAGTACAGATGATTTGGATCCTTGTGTGTTTATTTCCATGGTGTCAACATGTTCTAGTTTCTATGTGCATTCACGTAGATTCAGATATGCAGTTTCAGTGGAATTATGTTAATCTATTTTGGCAGTTACAGTTTTTGGAGAATATCTGTTAGAGAGCCGACATATTTACATTGTTTCTTGAGTGCGCCTATCTTCAGGATATGCGTGTTTTTATTCATGTTTATTTATGAGTTAATGATAATTATCCAAAGGTGCCAAATGTGTTCTAACAGAAGCGTGATGTTTGAGTTCTTTTGGTAGAGCTGACTATGTGAAGCGACGCGTCTATTCAGTTTGAGTTGCACGGTCTTAACTTTGATTGTGTGCTTAGTTAAGCCAACAAGGAAGTTGCTGAAGTGTTTCCTACAGCCGTCATGACCTTATCCTTGGGAAGATACTTATAGTAGTTCATTTGATGAACGCTAAAATGCAAGAAAAAGAAAAGAGATAGATAAAGTACAGAACAAGATGTCTATTGTTTTGGGATAGTAAAGACATTTCATCAAGAAGAGATGTATGTGAAGAAGTAGTGAAAGCATACAATACATTGGAACTGATCAAGGCAACAGGTCTACTCAAACAATTCATTTATCAGATATAGTGCATATCTATTTTACTGAAGGTTGTAGCCTTCACCATTTTAGCAGTGACCTTTTGGACAGTGAGTCCTCACCCCTAACAGGGTTATTTGTAAAAGAATCCTAACAGGGTCAGACCCTTAACTAGGTCACTGTACTTATTGCATTGTAAAGGACAACTCCTAATAGGGTTGCAAAATATTCTAACATGGATTACTATACTCAAGTACAGTTCTTTGTGAGTGCTAATTCCCACTGGGGTTGTTACCTATTTGGTTTCCCTGTAACCAAAATTGTTGTGTTCTATCTTGTGTTATCTGAATGTGTTAATGCTTACTGTTATTTTGTAATTAATTGGAGAAAAGAATTAAAATAGCTGATAACTAATTCACCCCCCCTCTTAGTTATCCCTTGGGACTATTCCAACAGTTCTTCAAAATGTAACTAATGATAGTTAATGATCTTTGATGATATTTCATGATTAATTTATGGTTGTAGATGATAACTAATTATGATGATATGATAGTCTAGATGGATTATAATGTGTTTTTAGATGAATATTAATGACATCTACATTATTTAATATTGTTTAATGGTAAATGATGTATCTAGTTAGAAGAGTTTATAATTGAGATGCTTAAATAATGATTAATGATATTAATCCTATTAAATTTTATTTAATTATTATTGGATGATATTGGTGTTGATGAAAATTATTCAATTGTGTATTGTCATTGATGTTTACACAAATGTAGTGATGTTTACACAAATGTCTAATCCTATCTGAGCACAATCAGTTTATGCCAAGCACTCTCAGGCATTGAAGAAGACCAAAGTGATTTTAATTTCTATCTGAGTTCCCTCAGGCATTACAATTTTGGTCGGGCATTGAAGGATTTTAGTATTAACTGAGTTATGATTTTAGTGACAGCCGACTAACATCAGTTTATATTTTATGGTTAATTGGTTATATGAAGCCAAAAAACTTAAGTTTTATTGATTATTTGGAAGGTTAATAAGGATGACTTGACAAGGCTTATCATATATATATAAGGTCAAGTATGAATTGAATATAGTGTAAGTAAGAAAGTGAGATATGTTTTTTTGATATGAAGTGTGGAGGAAAAATCAGATGGGATTATGATTAAGAACAAAAACACATAGAGCTACAACAGAATATCTGATCAGTGAGGATCAAGAAATTAAAGCCAGAACAGAGATCTGAATCATCAAAGATAGTTTCTTCTCAAAATAGGTCAATCCATTGTTACTCTCTAACAATTGTAGTAGTGATCAAAATCTCTTAACAGAGTAGACTTAACAGTCTTTTGTAAATCCTCTCACAAGGTGACATTTCTACATTAAAGTGTTTGAAGACCTCTAACAAGGCCACTCCTTATAGGGTGATTAAAACCTGTAACAAGGTCACACCTAACAGTGTGTTATTGTAACCTTTAACAAGGTTGGCTCCTAACAGGGCTCACTTCAGAAGAGTAAAAAATAGTGACTAGTTGCAATTGGTGGTTTTTCCCATATTGGGTTTCCATGTTAAATCTTGGTGTTATTTGTGTACATTTTATTTTCTTTATGGTTTATGTTTCTGTAATTAATTGCTAAAGGATAATCACAATTAATATCTTAAGATTTTCTATGTTAACCGAGCAATAGTAGATATCTGTGTTAACTGAGCAACAATGATAAATTTGTTTAAGACATCTAAGGGAATTGGATTTTTTTTTGTGGTAACTGATTCACCCGTCCCCTCTCAGTTACTCAACTCATTTACAAAAATTGGTATTAGATCACCAATTTCTTACAAGGAAGGTTTCAAAGCCTAAGCTAAAGATCAGAGATGTCTTATAGAAGGGAGATCCCTAAGATCAACAAGGAAAACTTCACTGCATGGGAAGATTTGATGAGGCTACATATATCTACTATTGGAGACACTGGTTTGTAATTCCTAGATCACAACTATGTGGAACCGCCGAGACCTATGTATGTGGAACATATGGTGGACATGAAGCATCATAACATAATGATGATTGATATGGCTTCTTCACTCAGCTATTCTGAATTTGATGAAGTCAAGGAATACCTTACTGCCCATGATATGTGGAAGAAACTACATGATATAAATGAAGGAGATGAAAATATAAAGAGAGCCAAAGCATAAAGTCTCACTGATTAGTTTGATCTGATGAAAATGAAAGAAGGAGAAGACATTAAAAAGTATAGTGAAAGAATAAAGAAAAGTGTCAGTGCAATCAAATTTTTCGGTGGAACAATTGAAGACAAAATAGTGGTCAATAAGGTATTGAGAAATTTACTTCCTATCTATGCAATTAAAGTTTCAGCTATTCAAGAGATGAGATGCAGTAATGATGTAACTCTAGATGGATTGTTGGAAGGCTTACAACTTTTGAGTTAGACAACTTTGACAATTATTCTCCTAATCCTAGCAATCTTGAGTTTGCATTCAAAGCCAAATTAAACCTTAGAAAGATGAAAGGAAAATAGATTGACAGTGACAGTGATGACGATTCTGATGATGAAGATGTGGAAATCATTGAAGTATTACTTGCAAAGAGAGCTGCAAAAGGAAAATGATTGTACAAAGGAAGAATACCATTGATTTTCTTTTCATGTGATGAGGTTGGTCATATTGCTTCTAAGTGTCCAAACAAGGAAGACAAAGGTGAGAGAAATTTCAACAAGTACAAAGGCAAGAGAGATTTCAAAAGCTACAAAAGATACAAGGACAAAGGTGAGAAATCTTGTTATATTGCTAAAGATTCTGATAGTGATGAAGATGAAGATGAAATGGTTTACATTGCTATTAAGGATGAGTCAAATAATGAAAAGACTACACTTTACTCTCATATTAGAAAGAATGAAAGGATAACTGATAGTGGTTGTTCTCACCACATGACTGGCGATAAAACTAAATTTGAACATCTTGAGCACTATGATGGTGGGAGTGTCAGTTTTGGGAATGGTGAACCCTACTATGTGAAAGGTAAAGGTTGTATTGCTCTAACTAGAGGAATCAAATGTGATAATTCTTATTGGGTTGAAGGACTAAGGCATAATCTACAAAGTGTGGCACAACTGAATAACATTGGTTTCAAGGTAGAATTTTGTTAGTAATAACTGAGAGGGGGGGGGGGGGGGGAACNGGGTGAATCAGTGGCGTCAAAAAAATTATCATTTAAACTTTAATCCACCAATCAATACACCTTAGATTATTAAATCCCTACACGATGCATGCCTTGAAATACTTTGAAATAATTAACTGTCTGTTGGTTTACCTTGTCTGTCCTTATTCTCCTTGATTATCGATAAGCAGTAAAACTTATTTACCGATACTCAGTAAATATGTAGAGTATACCAATCAATCCAAAAATGCATATGTGAAATGTAAAAAAATAAAGTAACAAACCATACACACATAACACATGGATTTTAACATGGAAACCCTGTTAAGGGAAAAACCACTGGGACTGGTACCACAAATTTTCACTCTTCTAAAGTGAGCCCTGTTAGGAGCCAACCCTGTTAAAGGTTACAAACACACTGTTAAGTGTGACCTTGTTAGAGGATTTTTATACATAGGTTGTCACTTAGTATCTGGCATCTATTTTTCTACCATCCTTGAATCAAACTTCTTCTTAGACTGTCAATAGGCTTTAGGAAATTCTTGCTACCATCCTTGAATCAACCTTCTTCTTAGGCTGTCAATAGGATTTATGCAAAATCAATGCTACTTTCATGAATCAACCTTTTTGGCAATCTGTTAGGATATACCTTAATTATAGAAGATGAATAAGTCCTGCTCTGTTAAGAGACTTAATGCTTCAATGGTTAAACTGAAACACAATGACCTATTTCTAATGCAACTTGAATTGTAGATTTTTAGATCTATTTAAGTACAATACCTCTCTAATCAATGTATCAATTCAATTCCTTTGTGCTCCACACTTTCTACTCTATGATGCTATTCTTCACTATTCGTCGGTGTCTGCGAAATTCTTTAGCTCTCCCTTAGCTTGATTGATCAAGACTGTATGAAGTTTATCCTTCACTAGTTTCTCTTCAGCATCTTCTTTCTATTCACTCCCCTTCCGTGTATCTGATTGCATGCGGAAATGAATTATGCTTGTCTCTTATATAGACATGATATTCCTTAATTCTTGATTCTTGGCATGAAAAATAATCCATCCAATCTGATTTATGGCTTTAACTCCTGATTTATCTCATAGTTATATTCTTGCCAACTGTATAAATCTTCTTTAAATCAATTACTTAACTTTGGTCAAATAAAACAAATAAAACAACCAATTACGTCTATCCTTAAGCTCTACCAACTAGATATTTTGTCAATTTCTGAACTCTCTGTTCTGTCAGTCAATTTTGCAATTCATCATCGGTGACAACTGCCAGTTCGGTTGGTGTCACTCCAGTTAGCTTCGAGATCTCCGTCTATTGGGAAACTCTTTTTTTAGCTCATCAGGCATCCTGTGATTCTACTTTGTTGGGCAACACTGTCTTTTGCTCGTCGGGTATCACTGTGACTTTTTCTTTGCCTTTACCGATGGTGTGCACTTTGTCGGTGTAGTCTGTCACTTAGTGAATACTTGACTTTTATGCATTGCTAAAAGCATAATCATTGTTCCATTGATTCTGTGAAGTCTTTGGCATTATGTACATGATCGTACAGATGATATCAAGTTGACATCAATGACAATACAAACCATTAACTATTTTAATGTCTTGCATCATCTTCAACTTAACATTATCAAACATTCAATCAGTTACATGTCATCAATCTCTCCCTTTGGCATTGATGGAAACATATTATATTATCACACTATACTATTTCTAATATAATATGAAATACAATTGTTGAGATTCATCAAATTACCAAACAGTTTGTTTTGATAACTGATAAAAATGTCTGACCGCCAGTAAGCTCTGTGTTAGCTTAGATTTGATTCTTGCAATTTTTTGTGTTTCTTCTTGTGATGTGTTGTGTCCTCTGTTTGTGTCAATTTCTCTCTTTTGATTTTTCTTTTTCTTTGATGTTGCTATCTTTTGTTTGCAACTTTTATATAATTTTTCTCCCTATGGATATGATCTCTCCCTTTTTGGAGTAATCTGATAATGAATAGTTTCTGATGATAATATGGATACATTCTCTCCCTTTGACAACAATGCCAAACAAATATTTTACAAATATCTAACAT
>MU223242.1:3814894-3836023 GCA_018584345.1 Thuja plicata | reverse complement strand
TTTACCTTTGCCTCTCTGCATTCTTCTTTCCATGAGTGCTTCTATTTCATCTAGATCTTCTTCTTCACTTTCACTTTCATTGTCTCTTCTAGATGAGTGTCTCTGACTAGATTTTCTTATTCTCATATAAGTTTAAATGCAGACTCTAAACTTTGTAAGACACTATTGTCAAAGTTATTCATCTAAAATGAAATCAGTCTACCAATTAGGATATCAAGAGTAACTGTATTGTTTGCTACTGCTCTCATTTCTTCAATAGAAGAGACTCTAATAGCATATACAGGCAATAAGATTCTTAAGATTTTACTTACCACTATCTCCTCTTCAAGTGTACCTCCAACACCTCGTATAGCATTGACTACTTTTATTCTTGTGCTGTACTGTGTGATGTTTTCACATTCTTTCATTCTGAGATCATCAAAATTTTGTCTAAGTCTTTTTGCCTTGGCTCTCAGAACATTTGTATCACCTCCATGTACAAGCTTCAGTTTGTCCCACATTGTCTTTACAGTTTTGCAATCTTTGACATCTTCAAATTCAGCATCAGAGAGTGAGGAAGAAAGCTCGATAACCATGCAGTTATGCTCACGCTTCACTCTCAATTGATCTACTGTCAATGGTCATGTAGGCAACACATATTCAGTATCTAAGTATTGAGTAATATCATTGCCAATACCTGATAAGTGGATTTTTATCCTACTTTTCCATGAAGCAAAGTTGTCTTTGTTCAACTTAGGCACATCTCGTCTGTTCATCTTGTGATCTTTACTTAGGTCTTGAAACCTTCCTTCTAAGCACACAAGCTCTGATATCAATTATTAGTAATAAATGAGAGGGGGGGGGTGAATTAGTGGCCTCAAAAATTTATCCTTTAAACTTTAATCCACCAATCAATACACCTCAGATTATTAAATCCCTACAAGATGCATGACTTGAAATACTTTGAAATAATTAACTATCTGTCGGTTTACCTTGTCTGTCCTTTTCTCCTTGATTACTGATAAGCAGTAAAACTTATTTATCGATACTCATAAATATGCAGAGTATACCAATCAATCCAGAAATGTATATGTGAAATGTAAAACAATAAAGTAATAAACCATACACACATAACACATGGATTTTAAAGTGGAAACCTTGTTAAGGGAAAAAACATTGGGACCGGTACCACAAATTTTCAATCTTCTAAAGTGAGCCCTGTTAGGAGCCAACCCTGTTAAAGGTTACAAACACACTGTTAAGTGTGACCTTGTTAGAGGATTTTTATACATAGGTTGTCACTTAGTATCTGGCATCTATTTTGCTACCATCCTTGAATCAACCTTCTTCTTAGACTGTCAATAGGCTTTAGGAAAATCTTGCTACCATCCTTGAATCAACCTTCTTCTTAGGCTATCAATAGGCTTTATGCAAATTCAATGCTACTTTCATAGATCAACCTTTTTGGCAATCTGTAAGGATATACCTTAATTATAGAAGACGATTAAGTCCCACTCTGTTAAGAGACTTAATGCTTCAATGGTTAAACTGAAACACAATAAACTGTTTCTAATGCAACTTGAATTGCAAATTTTCAGATCTATTTAAGTACATTACCTCTCTGATCAATGTATCAATTCAATTCCTTTGTGATCCACACTTTCTTCTCTGTGATGCTGTTCTTCACTATTCGTAGGTGTTTGTAGAATTCTTTAGCTCTCCCTTAGCTTGATTGATCAGGACTGTATGAAGTTTATCCTTCACCAGTTTCTCTTCATCATCTTCTTTCTATTCAATCCCCTTCCATGTATCTTATTGTATGCAACAATGAATTATGCTTGTCTCTTATATAGACATGATATTCCTTAATTCTTGATTCTTGATTCTTGGCGTGAAAAACAATCCATCCAATCTGATTTACAACTTTAACTCTTGATTTATCTCATAGTTATCTTCTTTCCAACTGTATAAATCTTCTTTAAATAAATTACTTAACTATGGTCGAATAAAACAAATAAAACAACCAGTTAAGTCTATCCTTAAGCTCTGCCAGCTAGATATTTTGTCATTTTCTGAACTCTTTGTTCCGTCGGTCAATACTGTAGTTCATCGTCGGTGACAACTACCAGTTCTGTCAGTGTAACTCTAGTTATCTTTGGGATCTCTTTCCATTAGGCAATTGTATTTTTAGTTCGTCAGGCATCCTATGATTCTGCTTCGTCGGGCAACACTGTCTTCTACTCGTCGGGCATCACTATGACTTTTTCTTTGCATTTACCGATGGTGTGCACTTCATCGGTGTAGTTTGTCACTTAGTGAATACTTGAATTTTATGCATTGATGAAAGCATAATAATTGTTCCATTGAGTCTCTAAAGTCTTTGGCATTATGTACATGACCGTACAGATGTTATCAAGTTGACATCAATGACAATACACACCATTAACTATTTTAATGTCTTGCATCATCTTCAACTTAACATTATCAAACATTCAATCAGTTACATGTCATCAAATTCATGAATGGTAAGGCCAAGCTCCTAGATGGTAAAGGGAACCTATTTGGAACTGGCAGTCAAAAAAAAGGTAATCTATTTTATCTTAATCTGAATGAAAGTTCATGTTTTATTGCACAAGTAGAAGAAAGCTGGTTATGACATAAAATGTTGTGTCATGTGAAGTTTGATAACCTAATCAACATAAGAAAGAACAAAAGAGTAAGAGGTATTCCTATTTTGAAGAAACCTAAATTGGAAATATGCAAACAATGTAAAATTGGGAAGATGTGAAAGACTAGTTTCAAGAGAAAGAATTACAATACAAAAAAAGTCTTGGAATTAGTGCATACTGATTTGCAGGGACCAATTGGAACAACAAGTTTCATAGGTGAGAAGTATTTTATTTTATTTGTTGATGACCATTCTAGAATGATGACTGTTATGTTTCTCAAAGAAAAATCAGAAGCTTTTTAGAAGTTCAAATGGTACCTTGCTAGAGTTGAAAAAAAAATAGGAAAGAAAATGAAATGCCTAAGAACTGACAGAGGAGGAGAATTCATTTCTAATAATTTTAATGAGTTATATAATGAAAGAGGAATCAAGAGACAAGTATCTACCCTAGGTACACCACAAAAAAATGGTATAGAAGAATGAAGGAATAGATCCATTATGTATTGTGCAATAACCTTGATGATTGAAAATAATGTTGCTACCAAATACTAGAAGGAAGCCATCAACACTGCGATTCACACCTTGAACAGAGTTCAACTAAAGAAAGGTACTGAGAGGACACCTTTTGAATTATGGTATGGCTATAAACCTAATTTTTTTTATTTAAAAGTATTTGGAAGTAAATGTTACATCTTGAAGGAAGCAAGAAATGGAAAATTTGATGTAAAAGGTGATGAAGGTATATTCCTAGGCTACTCCTGCAAAAGCAAAGCATTCAAATGTTTGAATCTTACTACTCATAAAGTCATATAAAGTGTAGATGTAAAGATTGATGAGTTTTCAAAGAGAAATGAAGAACAAAGCATGAAAGAGCATTAGGCCTACAGGAAATTTATGTATTATGAACCCGATACTATACCTAAGACACAGGAAATGGTGATTAGACAACAACCATGTCAACCATTGAATTCATCAGCACAAATATTGTTGCAACCTATGCAATCAATGCTCCTAACTAAAGAAACCGAGTCTCAGATTGAAGAAACTGAGTCACAGACAGTGGGAATCGAGTCGCAGACAGAGGAACTCTATTCACAGATAGAGGCACGTGAGTAACAGACACTGGAACCCGAGTATCAGACACTAGAACATAAAAAAATATTTAAGCATGGTGAACATAGTGGAGAAAGCCCAAAATCAAAGAGGAAGGAACCTATACTTGCAAAGTATGTCAGAAAGCATCATGCACTTGAACAAATAATTGTAGATCAGACATAAGGTATAATGACAAGGAACAAATCAAAGGTACATGTTTCCTTAGTGAAATTGAACCTAGAACTATTAAAGATGCATTGAATGATGAAATATGGATTGAAGAAATGAATGAAGAGATTGAGAAGATAGAAAATAAAAAAACTTGGACTCTTGTACGTAGACCAAAAGATAAAAATGTGATTGGTACTAAGTGGGTTTTTAGAAACAAGATGAATGAAAAAGGAGAAGTTTCTAGAAACAAAGCAAGATTAGTATGTAAAGGATATGCTCAAGAAGAGGGTATTGATTATGGAGAAAATTTTCTCCTGTTGCAAGACTTGAAGGATTTAGAACTCTTCTGGCATATGCTACACATAAAGGATTCAAGGTATATCAAATGGATGTAAAATTTGCATTATTGAATGGAATTCTTGAAGAGGATGTCTATATTGAGAAACCAGAAGGTTTTGTAGATCCTAACAAAAGGAATATGGTTTGCAAACTGCACAAAGTATTGTATGGACTGAAGCAAGCTCCTAGATCTTGGTATGAAAGATTACATGGTTATTTGATACACATTGGATTTCAGATAACTAATGACAATAGTAGCTTGTAAATCAAAGAAGGACCTTAGCACAAGATACTATTAGCAGAGATATTTATGGATGTCATACTATTTACTGGACATGATGATTTATACAAAGCATTCTCTGAAGCTATGAGTAAGGAATTTGAGATGTCTATGTTTGGTAAAATCAAATTATTTGTTGGTTTACAAGTTTATCAGATGAAAGATGGTATCTATATTACTTAGTCTAAATACATCAAAGAGATATTAAAGAAATTTGGGATTAAAGACTCTAGATGAGTTGGAACACCTATGCCTACTGGACATAAGTTGTCTAAGGATGATGATCCAAAGTAGGTAAATCAGACTACCTATAGATCCGTGATTGGTAAACTTCAATATGTTGTTCACACTAGACCTGATATTGCATTAGAAATTGGTATTGTTGCAAGGTTTTCAACTAATCCTAGAGAGAATCATTTGATGGCTATCTAAAGGATTCTGTGATATATTAAGGGTAATGAAGATTATGGATTATGGTATAAGAAAGGATGAAACTTTGAATTGAAGACTTTTACTGATGCTGATTGGGTAGGAAGTGTTGATGATAGAAAGAGCACAAGTGCTGGAGTATTATTCCTTGGTAAGAGATTAGTCTCTTGGACTAGTAAGAAATAGAATTGTATTTCTCAGTCTACAGTAGAGGCAAAGTATGTTGGTAGAACAGTAAATTGTTCAAATATCATATGGTTCAAACAACTCTTGTTAGGTATGAAGGAAGAAATCAAAGAGCCAATTATTATCTACTGTGACAACACCAGTGCTAATAAAATTTCAAAGAACCCTGTGATGCATACTAAGACTAAACATATTGTAATAAAGTATCACTTCTTGAGAGAATTGGTTCAGGACAAGGAAGTAAGGTTGGAATATATGAATACTAAAGAATAAATTGCAGACATATGCACAAAACCATTACCTAAGGATACATTTTTGTATCTCAGAGAAAAGCTAGGGGTGATTCCCATAACTGAGGCTCACTAATGGACAGTTTAGTAATGCATCAACTGAGCTACAAAATAGACTTAACATGTTGATATAGATATTCAGAGCTTATTGCATATGAATCAGTACAAACAAGTACATTACAACTTCATTGGATGTGTATTGGATGGTGTCTTTGGCATTGGTTGTCAAAGAGGGAGATATTATTGATGTCATAAAGATTACTGAGGGAGAGATTGATGATAGAGGGAGAAATTTTATTAGAGAACATAGATTAATGTAAGAGGGAGAAATCTATATTTCAGTGATTGTGAAGATAGAGGGATTTTTTGGATGAGAATCAGAATGAAGCTAAGAACATTAATAAAATTTGATTCTTATGTTTGTTGCTCTATAATTCTTTCTATTATGACTTGTTGTGTTGCCAACAATGCCAAAGAGGGAGATTGTTGATGAAAATTAATCAATTGTGTATTGTCATTGATGTTTACACAAATGTAGTGATGTTTACACAAATGTATAATCCTATCCGAGCACAATCAGTTTAAACAAATGTATAATCCTATCTGAAATCATATATGGTCGAGTGGTATACATAATTCTTGAAATCACTATAACTTTGAAAATGTTGACTAGTTATGGGATGTGGAAGTATGGAAAAATGCCACTTTTCACTACTTTGGACCAGTGGACTAAAAAGTGAAGAGAATGCCTCACATCCTTGTAGTAGTTTTATGATTTGGTTAGTTTTTTCTTTAAGGTTGAGAGTGGGCTATTTGAGGTAAAAATAAATTCTCTCACACCCCCATAGTGGTTAAGGGATAAAATCATTTTATGTTGTGATCCTGCAATGAAGGTGTGTATGACGAAAACCTACCTGTGTGGAATAATCTCAGACATGAAAACATTAGAGATAAAAATCATATAAGTTACTTTAACATATCAAAAACTAAGTTCCTACACAAAGCTTCCAATATAACCTCCGATGAGCCAAACAAGTGCACCAAAGACTTGTTGATTTTCTCTTAGAGAGGAATGTGGGTGTGCTCTCCCAAAACAATATATAAATCTTACTTTGATTGAATGATAAAGGAATGATACTAAGTGCAACTAGATACAATGAAATTGAATGAACTCATGAACTAGTTATGGAGAACTAGTCTCAAGCATTAAATGAAAGAAAGAGAAGTAGAAATGCAAACTAAATGATGCTAGTATTGAATGCAAAACTAAGAATGCAACTACTATGATAAATGCTAACAACTACCAAACAATGTTAGTAAAAGCTATAAAATTAAAGAAATATAAATCTAAGCATAAACTAGCATTATAATTATAATGTAATAATGATGGATAATTTCCTATTGGAAAGGCTCCTATTTATAGGATTTTGGAGGGCTTGGGTGAGGTGGATCACATTTGGCATCCACATAGGCACCACATGAAGAACAAATAATCCATGCAAGAGTCCAATTTTTATCACACATGTGTGAGTAACTTGAGATGTGATGGGTCAATGTGTACTTCAAGTACATATGTAAGAGATCTTGTCATAAATGTCATAGACTTGGTCCAATGAGGCATTTTTTATAAGTGTTAGAAAGTGTCATCAAGGTTGTAAGAAACCTTTTTTAGGTATTTTTAGAATTCTTTGAAAAGGTCAACTTTGGAAATTTTCTCAACCATGTGTGAGAAAATAATTAGGAGAATTTTCCTTTCCCTTTCGAGATCACGTGACTGAAGCAATCTCAGAGTCTCTGAATGAAAAAATATTCCATTGTGATTACGAGGTTAGGAGACATCCACAAGATCACAACTCGATCAACAACGCATAATTCATCCTTACAGACTCTGAATTGATCCTGACTTTAACTTTAATGAAATTCTGATTTGTTCTAAGATCACTCGACTGAAGCAATATTGAACTATCTAGCCTAATAATGGTTTAATTTAGAGACTTAGCGCAAGACAAAAGATTTGATCATGATCAATGACCATGATTCCATATGTAACTAACTCTGAACTAAACTTGACTTTAACTGCCTTGACTATGATTCATTCTGAGCTTCAATGACTAAAAGAAACTCCAAGTTGCTGGAAGATTAGCTAACCCAAGGGTTTATTATGAGACTTCATGCCAACCACAGGATTAGACTTGTAATGATGAATCAGATCTTAACTTGGTAGGCCCATCTTTAACTTTACCTTAATTGAACTTTAACCTTAGTCCATCTGGATATCACGTGACTGAAATAAATTCTAAGTCACGAGATCATTTTGTAACTCCGGGCTTTATCATGAGACTTGACGCTATCCACAAGATCTAATCTGAATCAACGGCTCATGTGTAATCTCTAGAACTTTTTTGATTTTTGACTTTGTCTCAAGACTTAGTGCAAACCACAAGATATGATATGAATCAACAATCCTTGTTAAGTCTCTAAATCTTTCACTTAGCCCCAATACCATCTGGCGATCACGCGACTAAGGAAAAAAGAAAACCATGTCTTTAAATCTGAGTTAGATTACGAGATCACATGAGTAAATAAATCTTGAAGTCACGAGATGATTTTCTTGACCCTTGGTTTATTACGAGACTTTAGGAGAACCACAAGATAAGAAAAAGATCAGTGATCCATGTTATGTATCCAAAGAAATAACTTAACCTTAAATCCATCTAGAGATCATGGGACTGAAAGGAATTATAAACAAGAATTTAAGTCCGATTTTATCTGGAGATCACGAGATAGGCTGAGTCACTGAATATCTCAATGCTTTGACTAACTCTGGTTTCATCACGAGACTTAATGCATGATACACGATCAAATACAAATCAATGGATCCTGTTAAGTCATTGAATGGGAAAGAATATTCCCTCCATGTTGAACCCTACCCAACTGAGATCTTATCTGACATTCGTTAGCTGGGCATGATGCCTTAATGGATAGATAAAGTGCAACTTTTGTTTGAGGAAACACACTGATCGTTGATCTACGCTGAGGTTTAACCGTCAGACACATCTGTGCAAAAGTATGAAATAAGTAAAAAGATCGTGAAAAGACAAGTGACGACTATATTTATGAATTTAAATATGAATATGCAGGCTAAAAAGAATAATATGATATATGAAATACAAATAAACATAAGAGATAAATAAAAACATAGATGAACACGTAGAAAATGAAAGCATAAACACAATAATGAATACAAAGGATACTTCCCCAAACCATTTTCATGTGAAAATTTGATCTGCAAATTTGGGTTTCACGAATCCTCTTGAACAGGTGCTTCAACTAACTGAATTGAAATCACTTGTCCCTTAATATATTTTTGGTCCACATAGACAATATCAAATTCTTGGAGAATAATAATCCATTTAGCAGTGCGTCAAGTAAGAGTAGCTTTAGACAATAGATATTTAAGTGGATCAATCTTTGCAATAAGTTGTATATTATGATTAAGCATTTAGTGACACATCTTATGTGTACAAAAGACTACAACCAAACAAGCTTTTTAAATAGGTGAATAATTCAGTTCATAGCCCACTAGAGTTCTGCTGAGATAATAAATTTCTCACTCTTTGACACTTTCATCTAGCTATGCTAAAAGAGCACCTATTACAACTTCAGTAATGGATATGTGCAAAATTAGAGGTCGGACTAGGACAGGAAGAAAAAACACTAGAGGATTAGCTAGATAGTATTTTAGTCATTCAAATTCTTTCTAACACAAGCAATCCCATAAAAAATTGATATTCTTGAGTAGTAGGCCAGAAAAGGGATGCACATTATCATCCATCTATGAAATGAATCTTCTGATTGACTAGAGTATGCCTTGTAGACTACGTAGCTATTTTAAGGTCTTGGGAGGTGACATCTCTAAGATGGATTTTACTTTAATTGGATCTACTTTTATGCCTTTGCATGACACAATATAGCCTAACAATTTACAGGATTGGAATCCAAATACCCATTTCTTGGGATTCAACTGAAGCTTGTACTTCTCCAATCTTTCAAAGTTTTTTGTGCGGATGGAAATATGTGAGTCACATTTTTTAAATTTTCCCAGACGGTCATCCACACAATCTTCCATGATAACATGCAGAAGGTCTTGAAAGATCATGGTAATTTCTTGTTGATAGGTTTCACCTACATTTTTAAGACCTAAGAGCATGAAATGATAACAAAATGTACCCCAAGGAGTTGTGAACACAGTCTTGTGTTGATCTCCTAGTGCTATACTGATTGGATTATACCCATAGAATCCATCCTTGAGGGATAACATCTTATGTCCAACAATCAAATCCACTATGATATCAATATTTGGTAACAGAAAATCATCCTTAGGACATGCTAAGTTCCAATCTCTAAAATATGTACAAATGTAGATGCCCCCAACAAGTTTACCTACTGGTACAATATTAGAGACCCACTTAGGATAATCAATTAGTCTGATGATCTTGACATCAAGCATTTTTTGGAGCTCAGCTTTGACTAACAAAGAAACTTGTGGATGCATCTTGTGTAACTTGTTCGTAACAGGCTTCACCTTTGGATCAACTGCAAGATGATATACTACTAAATATGTATCCAATCTGGGGATATCTTTGTAAGTATATGAAAAATTGGTTTGTTGTTTTTTGAGGAACATAGTCATATCTTTTCTTTCTTGATCATTGAGTGATGGTACAATATATGTAACTTTTGGGATTTTTTCCATACCAAGATTAACTGTTATTCTATATTCTTATAGGATGGAGGATTTTTCTGACTGCAAAGATATAAATGGAAGGTCAACTTCTCCCTCCTCTAGCACCTTAGAAAGTTTTTCACTAGAGGAAACACCCTTTATTTTATCTTTTTCTTTATCTGAAGGTGTTTGCAATAGGTTTTCACTAGGGGACATTTTATTGTCTTTTTTTATTTTTATTTTCTCTTTCAATTTTGCGACTAAGAGTGTTGACCTGGCTACCAAATCTCAGAGATTCTTAAGTCCAAAGAGCATCAATACTACCTCATCTAAATCACATATGTCCATAGATGGTAGTGAATATTGCATCCTAATTGATTAGTTCAGGATTTTTGATGGAAAGGTTAGGGGATGAAAGGTCAGCTTCCATGATGGTGAGGACACAGGAATAGTCAACAAGTTCATCTTCAATGTATTGTAAGGGTACTTCAAAGAACTCCTCTTTGGTGTCTGAATGAAATTTGACCAAGAAATAGTCCTTAGCAAAGTTTGTATTAGGTTCTAAGGAGCCAAGTCCTTTTCCATTTAGATAACCTTTTGCTTCAATGTGGGTCCTTATTCCAATTTATTTTTCTCCAAGACCAGTACCATGATATCCCATGCTTTCAACAATGGGAGTGGATTTTATATTCTTTCCTTTAGGGAAGGTTACCGATTTCTCTTCTTCTTCCTTGTAAATCCAATCTAGGATATTAGATTCCATGTGTTCATCTGAAAATGATCCCTAATGTTAAAAAGTATTCTTTTTGAATTTCATGATGTCCTTTTCTTCTGAGTGAACTAATTGTAAAGGCTTTCCATAAGATTTTGGGGACAAGGGGAGTTTTCCAATGCACATAGAAATTTCAAACTTATATTCCCCCATGACCTGATCTGTGAATGTTATTTTCTTCTCGAACTTAGAAATATTTTCTTCAATGAATTTATCCTTTCCTTTGGATAGATCTGAGGGGATTTCTGATGTCTCTTCAATGATTTTAGAGGAAGATGTTTGAATTACAGGAAGGATGTGATTATCCTTTTTAATAGGTTGACCCAAATTCACTCAAAGGAAAATAATTTTATTGTTTACCTTCCAATATTTTACAATATTGAAAGGGTTCAGGATCTCCAGGAATAGTTATTTCTCTGCTATGGTTTGGGAACTTTAAATATTGATGATATATAAAATGTACATGTTTGATAGAATGTGTCCATGGTCATCCCAAAAATATGTAGTATGGAAGATAAGGGTCAAGCACATGAAAAACTATTTCAATCAGGGCTAGGACCACTTGCAGAGGGAGTGTTATCAAACCTTTTCTCTCCCTTTCTCTACCATCATAAGCCTTTA
The DNA here is from genome assembly GCA_018584345.1 of Thuja plicata. Taxonomy (NCBI): domain Eukaryota; kingdom Viridiplantae; phylum Streptophyta; class Pinopsida; order Cupressales; family Cupressaceae; genus Thuja; species Thuja plicata. The sequence goes on along the minus strand of MU223242.1, from coordinate 3,824,467 downwards.
TTGTGATTCTTTTATTTACATCAAGAAGGTCTTCAAAAAGACCAATATTTTGGATAATTTTTTAATGTACATAGATTGAGACCAGATCCACCATCTATAAGGACTCATTTGATTTTAGTAGAATTAATTTTGGCTTCAATATGGAGTGATTTGTTATGGTGCAATTCTGGGCCATGAAAATTTTATCAGTAAAGACTAAATTCTCTTATGCAGCTAAATGCCCAATCATAGCTTGGAAATGGAATGTATTTTTGTTTTCAGGTACACATAAATCATTAAGGGAATTTTTGAGAACTTCTTTATGAATAAGAGATGTGCGAAGAAGCTCAAGGATGGATATCTGTGTAGGCATCTTTGCTAATTGGGCCAAAAAATCATAGCGCAAAGCAGGCTGAGTAGTTGTGGATGGTGCAACTAGTGGATTTGCAGAGGTTGATGGACTATTAATAGCTTGAATAGTGACCCTTGGTCTTCGATTGGTAGCATTAAAACTGGTGCCTTTGAGTTTCAGGGTGTTTACATGATTTTCAAATTCTTCAATATACCCATAGAGTACATCAAAACAAAAGATGTCATTCTCTTCTAGACTTCCAAATGTTCAATCATTGCCTGTGACAGTGTTTGTAGAATAATCATACAGAATGGCATTGGATGCATTATTCTGATTATGTTTCAAAAAAGGATCATAATAGAATTTTAGTTTCACATTTGATGATGACAGATTTTGTTCTTCAACTTCAGTTTTTACATTGTCTATAAGGTCTTGGAAAAAGTGTCTTAGTTTCATGAATTTCTTGGTATCGTGCCCATTAATGCAACGGTAATCAAAATATTCATTATCTTTATACAAAGTGAGTTTGGGTTGATTTTCACCAAATGACCGAGTATTAGGATATACCTGTTGGAGATTTTCCTTTGAGCCAGTGGTTGACTGTATGTTTGTCATTGATGACAACATATAGTATGCAACAGTGTCCTGTATGTAATTCTCTGTATGGCTATGTTGGAGCCTTGCACATTTATTTTTATGTTGTAGACATATTCATTATGCTATGTTCATAGACACAGATTTAGTTGTGCAGTTAAAGTTGAGTTATGATAATCTATTTTCTAGTTACAGTTTTAGGAGATTGTTTATTAAGAGCAGACAATTTTTTAATTGTTTCTTCAGTTGCACCTATCTTTTGGATATGTGTGTTTGGATTCATGTTTAGTTATAAGTTCAGAATGTTTGGTTAAGAGTGCTTATCATGTTTCATCTGGAGAGTGAAGTTTGAGTTAATTTAGTGGAGATGACAGTGTGAAGTGACACATTTACTCATCTTGAGTTGCGCGGTTCTATTTGTGTTGAGTACTTAGTTTGGCCAAAAAATAAGTAGTTGAAGAGTTTCCTACAAACCAACTTGATCATATCTTTGGAGGAGGATACTTATAGTAGATCATTTTTTGATCACCATGTGTGGAGTATGTGAGTAAGAAGAAGAGAAGAATGTTTGATGTATTGGGCCAATAAAGCTATATCATTCATCAGTTGAAGATCTATGTGAAGAAGTAGAGAGTGTATACAATTCACTAGAACTAATCAAGACAACAGGTCTAATTCACAGTTCAATATCAGATATAGTGTATACCTATTCTGCAGAAGGTTGCATCCTTCATCATTTGAGTAGTGTGCTCATGGACAGTGTGTCCTCACCTCTAACATGGTTGTTTGTAAAAGACTCCTAACATGGTCCAAACTTTGACCAAGTCACTGTACTTAACTTATTGTAAAGATAAAATCCTAACATGGTTGTAGGATCTTCTAACAAGGATCATTATACACTAGTGCAATTATTTGTGGGTGCTAATTCCCACCAGGGTTTTACCTATTTTTGGTTTCCCCATAACCAAAATTGTGGTGCTATAATTTGTGTTATCTTATTGTGTTTATGCTTAATGTTATTCTATACTTAATTGGATAAAGAATTAAATATTTTAGATAACTGATTCACCCCCCCTCTCAGTTATCTCTTGGGACTATTCCTAAAAATTGGTATCAGAGCCAAGTTCCTTGGAGTGAAAGTCTAACAGCTTAAGGTTGATCAGATGGCGTACTTTAGAAAAGAGAGTCCTAATTTTGATGGAGAGAATTATCTTGAATGGAAGAGCAAAATGATAACACATTTGCAGTGTGTTGGTTTTGAGATTTATGAAGCAGCTACTCAAAATTTCGATGTTACTTCTTTAAAAGACCTTGTAGAAGAAGATTCTACTATTAAACAAAAGGAATTATTCACCCAAAATGCAATTTCCAAAGAAGCCCTTATAAGTGCATTATCTGACAGTGGGTTTTCTGAAATTAAGAAAGTAGATAGAGCCTATACAATATGGAAGTATCTAGAAGACATTTTTGAAGGAGATATCCAAGCAAAGAATGTGAACAAAAATACATGGAAGAAAATATATAACAATTTAGAGATGCTACCTGAAGAAAACATCAGAGCATACAATCAAATGATTAATGAAGAAGTTGCAGGAATAAGAAACAATGGTGGAGAAATTTCAGAGGCAGACATAATGGATAAATTAATGACTACACTGACAATAGATTATGAGAGAAAGATAAACATCTTAGATGAGACTAGGCAATTTTCAAAAAACTTCAAGAGAGAGACCTTGATCAAAGAAATTTCAGCATTTGAGATATCAAAATTGAAGACAAAACCTAAAAGTGAAACAACCTTCAAAGCCTCAGTCCATGGTAAGAAATCTCTGAACACTTCTGGTAATTTTGATAATGAAGATGAGGATAAAGAACTAGAAGAATTCATTTCTATGATCACTAAGAAAGAAAGAAAAGGAAAAGGAAAATATGAAGGACAATTACCATTCAAATGATATCCATGAAACAAGGTTGGTCATTTTGCATCTAAGTGTCCTACAAGAGTCAAGAAGTACAAAGCAAATTTCAAGCCTAAATATACAAAGGAATTATACTATACTGAAGATGGAGTGACAGATGAAGATTTAGGAGAAGATGAAAATGGATTCATTGCAATTGAAGATATGGAAAAAATGTTTGATGAAATGGACATTGAAGATGAAAAGAAAGCACAAGAGTTGGCATTAATTTCCCAAGGATACATTAGAATAGACTGGATCATTTCCAGTGGGTGTTCACATCACATGACAGGAGATAAAGATAGATTTGTACATCTCGACAAGTACAAAGTTGGTATGGTTAGATTTGGAGACAACACTCCTAAGCCTATCATAGGTAGAGGAGCTACCACTTTAGATGGAAATAACAACACTAATGATGTTCTGTATGTTGATGGTTTACATCATAACCTACTAAGTGTTGGACAGTTGCTTGAAAAAGGATATTAGTTGGAATTCAAAAATAACAAGTGCATCATTAATAAAAAATAAGGAGTTATGATTGCATTAGGTTCAAAGACTAAAGGTAATGTTTTTTAGCTAATTTCTAAAGCAAGTTGTTTTTTTGCAAAAGTAGATGATAGTTGGTTATGACACAAAAGATTATGTCATATCAATTTTGACAATATAGTAAAGATAAGAAATGTAAAGGCAGTAATAGACCTTCCCAGTATTGCAAGACCAGTTGATACTATGTGCAAGGAATGTGTGATGGGAAAGCATGTAAGGAAATCATTCAGAAGTAAACATAACTCAGCAGAAAACAAATTGGATCTAGTGCATACAGACTTATGTGGACCTACTCAAACAAGATCATACTATGGTGAAAGGTACTTTATTTTGTTTGTTGATTATTATTACAGAATGATGTGGGTTGCATTCTTAAAAGACAAATTTGAAGCATTTGAGAAGTTCAAAATATTCAAAGCTAAAGTTGAAAATAAGTCTCAATTAAAGATAAAATGTCTGAGTCAGATAGAGGAGGAGAATTCACCTTTGACAATTTTTATGAGTATTGTGAAGAACATGGGATCAAAAGATAGCTAAGTGAACCTAGAGCCCCTTAGCAGAATGGAATTGTAAAAAGAAGAAATAGGATCATACTTGACACAACACACACTATCATGATTGAAGGAAAAGTTGCACACACCTATTGGAGAGAAGCAGTCAATACTACAGTCTATACTATCAACAAAATTCAATTAAGACTAGGCACAGACAAGACACCTTATGAAATTTGGTTTGGGAATGTACCTATAGTAAAATACTTTAGAATCTTTGGAAGCAAGTGTTACATCAAGAGAGATGTTGGTGTTGGAAAGTTTGATTCTAGAAGTGATGTAGGTATTTTTCTTGGTTACTCAACCAAAAGAAAATATTATAGAAGTTTTAACTTGAGGTTGAAGAAAATAATTGAAAGTACTCATGTGAAGATTGATGAGAAGTTTATGATTCAAGAGAGATACTATGATTATGTGCCTATGATTGAAGATGAACCAAGACCTATCAATAAAGAAAATTTTATTGAAGAAATGTTTGAATGAATTAATGTATCATGCAATGACCCTGAACCAAGTGAAGAGGAATCACATATAACAGATGAGAATGTCACACCTAAAGTTGCAAAATTTTCATCTAAATATCATTCAAAAGAAGATATCATTGGAGATTAGAGCAGTAAAGTTATGATAAGATCTAGAGCAAAAGGTTTAACAGTTGATGAAGAGGTATGTTTACTTTCACAAATTGAACCTTTAATTGTTGAAAATGCATGTAATGATTCAGATTGGCAGAAAGAAATGAAAGAAGAGTTAGATCTAATAATTAAGAATAACACATGGGAATTGGTCCCTAGACCTTGTTAAAAAAATGTGATTGGAACCAAGTGAATATTTAGAAACAAGATGAATGAAGATGGTACAGTGGTAAGAAACAAAGAAAGATTGGTATGTAAAGGATATGCATAGAGAGAAGGTATTGATTACTCTAATACATTTTCCCCTGTGAGCAAAGTGAAAGATATAATTTTTTTTTTATCTTATGCAACATTCAAGAACTTTAAAGTATATAAGACGGATGTCAAGTCAGCATTCCTAAACGGTGACTTGAAGGAATAAGTTTACATAGAACAACCTGAAGGATTTAGTTTATCAGACAAACCTCACATGGTATGCAAACTGAAGAAAGCCCTCTATGGAATTAAGCAAGAACCTAGAGCATGGTATGAGAGACTAGATGGTTACTTGACAAAGAGCCAATTCAAGAAAGGAGCAGCAGATTGTAACTTATTCATAAGAGAGACATCTGAAGGATTATTACTTGTTGCTATTTTTGTTGATGACATTATTTTTGGTGGTAATGACAAGCTTAGTGAAGACTTTTCTCAAGAGATGCAGAGCGATTTTTAAATGAGCATGATTGGACCTATCAAATACTTTTTGGGATTAAATGTACAATAGACAGACAATGGTATATTCATTAATCAGTCTAAGCATGTTAAAGAAATATTGAAGAAATTCAAGATGGAAGATTTCAAGCCAGTAAGCACCCCCATGATAACATGAAGCAAGCTTTCTAAAGATGATGATTCTACAGTAGTTGACAAGACACTATACAAGTCTATGATTGGAAAAATCATATATCTTACTCAATCTAGATCAAATATTTCTAATGCAGTTGGAATTGTTTGAAGATTTGCAGCTGAACCTAAACAAAATCACCTAATGGAAATAAAAAGAATATTTAGATACTTAAAAGGGAATATAAACTATGGTTTATGGTATCCTATCTTAGAGAATGTAGAACTTCATGTGTATACAGATGCAGATTGGGCAGTTGTGTTTATGACAGAAAGAGTACCTCAAGAGGAGAAATATTTCTTGGAAATAGATTAGTTACTTGGACATACAAGAAGCATAATTGTATTTCTCAATCAACAACAGAAGCAGAGTATGTAGCAGCAGCATTAAATTGTTCTACAATTGTTTAGATCAAGAAGATGATAAAATACTTTGGAATTTAGATTAATTATCCTATTGTTATTCATTGTGACAACACTAGCACTATCAATATGTCAAAGAACCTTGTGATGCATGCAAAGACAAAACACATTGAAATAAAATATCATTTTATAAGAGAGAAAGTTGTAGATAAAGAAGTAAAATTGGATTATGTTAGCACTAAAGAATAGTTAGCAGGCATATTCACAAAGCCTTTACCAAAAGATACTTTTGAGTATCTCAGGGAGAAGCTGGGAGTAATTCCCTTTCCTAAGTCTGATTAGAATTTACAGCAAGTGCATCAGTTCTTGGTGACTGATGAATGGTTGAATACTCTACCTCAGGAGTAGTACCTGTGCTTAATTGTTTTTGGCACCCTTTTCCATTGATGTCAAAGGGGGAGTATATAGTCTGGGGGAGTTTTACAGCCATGAAAAATTAAAAGTACTATAAAGAGATGCAACAGTTAAGGAGAGTTTTTGTTGAGGATATTGAGAAGATTGTAAAGAGAAAGAATACTCTTGGACTGATGGTGTTTTTCATGTCATATGTTGCCATCAATGCCAAAGGGGGAGATTGTTGGAGATTTTCCTTTGAGCCAGTGGTTGACTGTGTGTTTGTCATTGATGACAACATATAGTATGCAACAGTGTCCTGTATGTAATTCTCTGTATGGATATGTTGGAACCTTGCACATTTATTTTTATGTTGTATAGACATATTCATTAAGCTATGTTCATAGACATAGTTTTTGTTGTGTAGTTAAAGTTGAGTTATGATAATCTATTTTCCAGTTACAGTTTTAGGAGATTTTTTATTAAGAGCCGATAATATTTTAATTGTTTCTTCAGTTGTGCCTATCTTTTGGATATGCGTGTTTGGATTCATGTTTAGTTATAAGTTCAAAATGTTTGGTTAAGAGAACTTAACATGTTTCATCTGGAGAGTGAAGTTTGAGTTAATTTGGTGGATCTGACTATGTGAAGTGACACGTTTACTCATCTTAATTTGCGTGGTTCTCTTTGTGTTGCATGCTTAGTTTGGCCAACAAAGAAGTAGTTGAAGAGTTTCCTACAAACTGGCTTGATCATATCTTTGGAGGAGGATACTTATAATAGATCATTTTGTGATCACCATGTGTGGAGTATGTGAGTAAGAAGTAGAGAAGAATGTTTGATGTATTGGGCCAGTAAATCTATATCATTCATCAGTTGAAGATCTATGTGAAGAAGCAGAGAGTGTATACAATTCACTGGAACTGATCAAGACAACAGGTCTAATTCATAGTTCAATATCATATATAGTGTATATCTATTGTGTAGAAGGTTAAAACCTTCATCATTTGAGCAGTGTGCTCATGGACAATGTGTCCTCACCTCTAACAGGGTTATTTGTAAAAGACTCCTAACATGGTTTGACCTTTGACCAGGTCACTGTACTTAATGCATTGTAAATATCAACTCCTAATAGGGTTCTAGGATCTTCTAACAGGGAACATTATACACTAGTACAGTTATTTATGGGTGCTAATTCCCACTGGGGGTTTTACCTATTTTGGGTTTCCCCGTAACCAAAATTGTGGTGTTATAATCTATGTTATCTTATTGTGTTTATGCGTAATATTATTCTATACTTAATTGGATAAAGAATTGAATCTTGTAGATAACTGATTCACCCCCCTCTTAGTTATCTCTTGGGACTATTCTGAACAATACCATCATCCCTTAATCCTTTAATAGTTGAAAGACCACATTGGGTGATTTTGTAAGAGAGGTGAATTATAAGAATTGTCTAGTATTGTTGTTGTTATTGCTATTGTTGTTGTAGTTGTTGTTATTGTTTCTATTGTTATTTTGAGGAAACATATAGGACTGATTGGGAGGTTATTGTTGATATTATTGTTGTTGTGATGAATTGTTCTGATTATTATTGTTATTGTTACAATTTTTGTGATTATTCTGACTGCCTTGAATGACTGGATGGATATCTTGGATGTGCTTGATATCTGTCACTCCATCATTGACGACCCTTTTATTTTTTCCCCTGAATTTAGGTTTTTCATTGTTAGAAGAAAGGGTATAATTTTTAATGGAACCTTTTTGCAAAAGTCCATCTTCAATGTTTTTCCCTTTTTTAACAATAGACTCAAAAGTTCCAGGCGAAGCCATTTTTACTTGGAATGAAATTTTGGATATCAAGTTTCTGGTGAAGATGTAGACCAAGTGATTATTGGGTATCTTCCAAGGCATATGATTTGAAATGTCTCTCCATATTTGTAGAAACTTGGTGAAGGTTTCTCCATTCCTTTGCTTGGTATTAAAAAAATTTCTCAATGATGCTTGATGTTCAATGTTGTAGGAATATTGTGCAAAACATTTCTCTATGAGGTCAGAGAAGGTAGATATAGATCCATGAGGGAGGTCCATGAACCATACCAAAATGGGACCACCAAGACTCCTAGTGAAGAGTCTCTTTAGATAATTTTTGTTGTAGGTGACCTCTTGGACTGCAAGATAGAACTCTTTGAGATGTTGGACCAGACATGTATCTCCCTTCTATTTTCCAAATTTAGGTATCTCAAATTTTAGAGGAAATGGTTGCATGGTTTCATGGATCTCCCATTTTTCATGCTATGTACAAGATTCTTAAGCTCATTAACTTGTTGAGCTAGGTCAGGAGCACTGCGAGGCATGAATTATGGTCCAAAAGATTGTCCTCCTCTGAATTGTGAGGCCACAATCTAATCCTTGTCATACTAATTGTAGGAGGAGGTGTATAATGATAAGCTTAGGATGTTTGTTGAGTGGATGCCCTTATTGTAGATAACAAAAACATGAATTGTGATGATGAAACTGGCTATGTAGATAATGGGATGGAAGTCTTCCCTATTGTATAGTCATAAAATGGAAGCACTTCCATTGTAGACTTGTTTAGCCTTTTGAGTAAGTGGTTTGGGGTCATATCAAGCACCTAGAATGGGTTTTTGATCTTGACATGGCTTCCCCCTATTCTGTCCCTCTTTCCACTCCTTTTTAGCCTGATTTCTGCATTCTTCACTGCAGACTGGTGATTCTGGGCCTTAAGGTTAGGGTTGACCTTTTGGGTCTATGTTGACCTCAACCTTGACCTAGGTTAAGGTTGACCTTGATCCTGACCTAGGTCAAGGTCAACCTTGACCTTGACCCAGGGTCCAGATCCCGAGGTCTCACAGTTTTTGGATGTTGGTCTTTGCAAAAAGTGTTTTCCCGCTTCCGGGTTGGCTGTTTCAGGTTCTGAAGCGTCGATTCCTAAATTATATTTAATATAGGTCCTCTTCTAGGGGCATGGGTCTAATTGGAATTTAATTATCCTATGTCAGCCTCCTTAGAAGATTGTGTCCTAATTTCATATAAAAGGGAGCCTTTCTCCCCTCATTTTCTCTAAGTCCTCTATTGAAGCCTATGCATCCTTGAGCAATTGAGAAACATCATCAAGTGAAGATTAAAGAAAGAAATCAAGAAAGATTTGAGGAAAGGATTCATCCAACATCAAGCCTTCAAGCATTCAAAGAGATCCATGGGAGGCCATTGAAGGATTCAAGCCACATAGTGCCCTTTTGGTGATCTCTCCATCCACCTTCTTCTAAGCCTATTCCAAATTCAAGAACCCATTC
>MU223242.1:3765587-3804794 GCA_018584345.1 Thuja plicata | reverse complement strand
AATACACAATCAATACAATTCAAATTAAATGTAAAGTAGGGTTAAGGGATTTAACACACTTTAAGCAAATCAAACAATAATTAATAAACAAATCTCCTTACCCTTTTCCACCACTTTACATTTTGGTAACATCATCTCAATTTTTTTATGTTACACCTATGTTGAAAACACTAAAAATATCACTAGTAGATGTGTTCCTTGTGGTATGAGTGCTATTATTCTAGGTCATGTTGGGAAAAACAATAAGGATTTGTTGAAGTTGTTCCCTTGTTAATTGAAATTTTGGTTGCAAATTTGATGCAGGGATTGATGTGGTAGCTCCACTAGAAGTGGACTTGCCTCTGTCCTGGGATGATATTTTATTAGAGGTTGAGGTGATGACCATGTTTGGAGCTATTGTAGCCTTGATGATTTTGCTGACAAGGAGATATTCATTGAAGTAGGTGTGTGTGTATTTTGTGGGCCTACAAGCTGCAAAACAACACTTCAATATGTCATTACATTAGTGAGAAAACATGAAATATGAGAGTAAAAGCACATAGAAATCACTAAAACTGACATATTGCTCCCTATCTAAGAGTTTTATAAATGCTATAATTTGCCCTTATATTTTGCATAAATCAGTGACACGTTTGTGCTTAGAATGGAAGATTTAGAGAGAATGCAAGAGAAATGATAAAGTAAAGTTAATTTTAAGTGCACCAAAGAGATTATGAAATTACCATCAACAAAATACATTTAGAATTCTACAAAATTAGAGCAGCATAAGGATGATTTCAAATTTCTAAGATTAAGGGCCCATTGAGCTCAAAATTCATTCCTTTTATAGAAGAATTTGAGGAATGAGAAGTCAAGATTGATTTGTGAATAGAGGTGGAGATTGAATCCTTGGTGATCCATGTGAGCTGATCCAAGTGATTTAACTCTCATTGGCTAATGGATTGAACTTCCATTTTGCAAGTGAGGAGTTGTAATTAGGAGATTTATTTAATTCCTTTTAATTAATTACCTTAGCCATGTATTTAATTTTTTTGATTTGATTTAATTGGCTAACGCAATTAATGTGAATTAGTGATGGAATCACTTTGATTTCTAGGAGATTAAATTTATTTAAATGAATTATGCAAATTAATTGAGGAGTTATCTTGATATAATATGATCACACTTAGGGAAAATAGGGTCTCTAGTCAGAGCAGACCAAATTAGGGTGGTTACATTTGCCCCTCTTTGAATTTATGTGCAAGCAATGCATTTATTCAAAGAATCTTTGATGTTGACTTCAGAAAGTTTGAGAATTCGATACTTGATTCAATGAAATTTCTGATGAGATCAGTCTTGCACTAGATTGAACTAAGACTGATAGTATTGAATTTGAACTTGATCAAACAAAGGTCAATAAAAAAGATCTAAAAGATACCAATTATGAACTTGATCGAATGAGGATTGATAATACTGACTCTGGACTTGATTGAAAGAAGGTCAGTACAAAGCTTCTACAAGCTCTGAGGTATCAATTCTGAACTTGATCGAATGAGAATTGATAATACTAAATCTGAACTTGATCGAACAAAGGTCAGTACAAAGCTACTAAGAGCTTAATAAAGATATGAGAATATGTAGACATAGATATATGACTTGTTAGCGCTGAAGCCTTCTATCCAACAGTCCTGACTTGATCGAAGGAAACTGCCATGCCCCTAGTCTTTTGATGATGAAGTCATTTTGATGCTTTTCTAAGCAATAATTTGATTGATTTTAAGTGTGATCATGCCCCCTTGGGAAAAAAATCAAAGGAAAAAGAATAAAATCCCTCTGTAGAATGATATATCCCTCGAATAGATTGATTGGATCGAGAAAGAATCAATTAGAAGAAATGATGAAGTGAAGGTGTGTTAAGAGAAAACACAATTTCACTAAGTTGACTAAATGAAAATGTGAGATTTTGAGTCTGATAAAATGATGTAGGACCAATATTTTGATGATCAATGTGAAATTTGATTATATATAACCTAGTAAATTGATAGCATAAAGCCTGCAAATCATTTTTTGAACATGTATAGCGATTCTGCATTTTTGAGAGACTTGTAAAATGTGTAGCGTGTCATTGAAAACATTTTCTATGTGTTTGATTTCATTCCTAATAGATTAGAGAAGAACAAAATTGAATTTTGATAGTATAGGAAGAGTTCTAGAGCTCCTAAATAGCTCAAAAAGGTCAATATATATCTCAAAATTCACTTTTTACTCATTCATTTTCACTTTTATCCTTAGTAAATCTAGAGCTCTACAAAGAAGATGGTGGTCCCCATGGAGAAACATCAATTCAAGATATCTTGTTGACATCATCGCTCAACCAATTATGCACCATTGGTGAGTACATCAATACCTACCTAATTATGCTTCCTATTTCTCATTTTGTCAAATTTTGTAGTAGTTATGAAGCTTTTAGTTTCCAATCGCATCCCGTGTCCTGGGTCACATCTAGTCCATCCTGTGTTGCATCCAGTTTTATCACAAAATCCTAGATCACACTCCGTCAATTGAGGATCACATCCTGTTTTGAGGTTTTGTATCGGATTTTGTAAAATTTTGTCAGTCTTTAAATTTTGTCGCGTCTTGTGAAAACATGATCGCACCCCGTGTCCCGTATTGCATCCTGTTAGAATAGGATCACTTCCCAGATTCCCCATCATATCCAAGAAATCACACTTCACATTTAGTATTAAGGATCACACCCAGTAAAAATAGAGTCATTTTTGGTTTAGGAGTTAGGTTTTTCCCAATTTTGACTGTTTTTCCTTTTTCTGAAGGGCAAAATGACTTAACTGATGCTTTTCTGCATAGTTGTCTTAGCTAGAATACTAAATTGAACCTAAACATGTGTTCTTTTGATAGATTTACTTTGAGGTAGTATCCTTTTGAGGACCTTTCCCTTCACGAGTCCTTGCCTTGTCACGCGCATTAACACTTGATGAGTTACAGATCATAGCATGTTTCAGATTGACGTCGCTCATAGATTTACCTGACATTAGGGTAAATCAGGGGTTTTTGACTTCTCTTGCTGAGAGATGGCATTCAGAGCACAAAACCTTCCATCTCCCAACTTGTGTGATGACCGTCACACCTAAGGATGTGTGGTGCATTATGCGGATTCCAGTCATGGGTTGAGAGGTACGTTTTGAGTCGCGCTCTGCTATAGCAATTGTGTCTACACAAAGGTACTTTGAAAATTAGACTATATTTCATAGATATCTGATGTGGGACTACATGTGTGATCATTTCAATCATTTCCTTGTGTATCTTGTTGGGTTGATTGGAGGTATCCTCATGCTTGATAGAGGTCAACATGGATCCATGTGCGGTTGGGTTGAGACCTTAGAGAAGATGGTCATCTCATCACACAGATTTGGCTAGGGAAGTTGTATATTAGACCACATGTATAGAGAGTTACATGAGATTGTTTGTGAGTGCTCCCATAGTATGACATTAGGGATTTTGATATTGCAGATCTGGGCCAGAGAGCACATCCCAGTAACACAACTGATTGTAGATAGACAGAGAGCACTGGAGCATCCATATGTGTATATGTATTCAAGATTCATCCAGCAGCCCCATCAAGGTAAGATGGATTACTAGCACCCTATTCTAGATGACATCATAGTGGTCATATGGAAGCCATACTTAGATTGTGAGGAGTGGACTTCAGATAGGTAGTAGATGCCTTAATTTTTTCAGAGTAGATATTTGATTGGTTGGACCCAATACATTGTTGAGTAGTTTCTTGTTACTCATGTGATGCAGTAGTATGGTTGTATACAGGGTAGGTCACATGATTCGATAGCATATGCACACATTTGAGATGAGGAGCCGCAGTGGGGAGCTCTATTATCATACAAGAATTCTTAGTTAGAGATTAGCCGGATGGTCACAGTTGGATGGGATTACCTTCCTAATGTGGTAGATAGTGGATGTACATATGCATACCTTGCTCATTTATTAGAGTATCATTTTTCTTGATTTACAGCTCCTGACGAGGTAGCTCCTTGTGTACAGGATGCTCTAGATTATGATCCTACCAATGATAGACCCATGAGAGGCAGATGCAGAGCCTAGAGGGATGGGAGAGGTTGGGATGGGAGAGATGTAGGGAGAGATGGTAGACACCTTCCTCTAGACAAAGGTCATGGACATGGCTACGATGATAGAGGAGATGATGGAGATGAAATGGGTGGTGGTGGAGTGGGTGACAATGGAGAGGGCGCCAGTGGAAGATAGAATCAATTTAGGTTCATGCCTCCACACATAGATCTAGGTCCTTTACTGACTAGAGAGTAGTATCAGAGGTCATTAAGATAGGTGCTGAGTGGAGGAGGTGGACCTCCTAGATAGGATCCTCCCAGAGATACGTGTAGGGATTTTGACAGAGATGGAGATGCTTTATCACAGCGTTAGAGAGAGTGTGATCATCTTAGAGCTTGGATCACCACTTTCGATACCTTGTTGGAAAATAAGGACAAATAGTTGGAGGTTATGAGATTTGAGAGAGATGTCCATGCTTGCACAGCTACACATTAGGGCCAGAGAGCTACATACTATTTTTCTTTATATTGTGCGGCAGTTCCAGAGGTACATAGAGCTCCATTGTATTCCAAATTGGCATAGTAGTTAGAGGGAGTGATGCCTCCACCATCTCATCATGCTAGAGCCGATGTACCACCTCCTCCTCCTCTAGATTAGGGAGAGAGTGGTAGTCAGACCTGATATTGTCTTTCTGATATTTTGAGATGTTTTGTATATTTGATCCTATTGTGATCATCCATTGTACTACAAACATTTATACTTGTATATGTTTATCATGATCTCACTGATACTCTTTGTTTTAGACATTTCCTCATTTTTGATATGAGTATACTGATATATATATGAGATAGCTGTTTCTGATTCTGATATGTTCATGGATTCTCTTTGTTGATAGATGTTTAGATTGATGCACATGTGATTATGTACTTGGTATTTTGATGATATAGAATAGATTCATGCGATGACATCATTTATTCTCTTTGATTTATTACTAACATATAAGTGTGTTCAGATGATTCTAGATGAATATGTAGATGTATGTTTTTGAGATTTTCTTTATGCAAATATATGTATGGATGCACTTAGGATGTAAAAATAAATGCAATGCTTGAATGATTTGTTTTTGTATTTTCTAGTTCTCATTTATGAATTCACAATGTATGCCATGGATATGCAAAGACATTAATATCAATAATATATATTAAGTAGTTAGCTTGGATTTTAGATGAACCAGGAAATCATTTTGAGCTCAATTCTTATGTTGTTCTAAAAATGAATCATGCAATCTTTAAATGCATCTACATGCATACTCTTAGGACTGGCACTGATTTGTATACATTGTAGCATTTTTATCATCATTGGGCATTTTTGTAATATACATCATATGATAGTACAACTATTACTAATACCCACAAGGTATCGTGAAAGTATGAATACTATGTGTATTGGATGCAATGTCGAAAATAAACCTAAGCATCAAGGCATAGAGGCCAGGATGACTTTTCAATTATCTACTTTTTCTTTAAGAATCATCTTCTGTTCATGTGTAATATAAGATATGTGACCTGCAATGACCTTAAATATTCATATCATTGGGTACATAATGTGTTGTACACCTTACTTAGTATCTGATTTAGAAACAGACAAGGAAATTGTTTCAACCTCACCGTAGTTTACACAGAACAAGGATCGAGATATATGCGGCTATGCACTCATGTTGGCAACTCTTATCATAAAAATCTAAGTTAGGTGAAATTTATAGGATAATTGAAACAATCATCATATGAAGAAAACCAAGAAAATGTTATGCCCCATGTCCTTGCGACTCTTTTTCTTTGAATATACATCATGGAGTAACTCAAAAGAAATAACAATAAACAATTGATAATAAATCAAATAAAATTTATAACTGCTTACATGCCCCTAGTTTGAAACATCATCAGAACATAAAAGAATCATAATCAAATCAAGATTAGTCTATATGTGTTTAAGTAGTATTGAGAAATACCGTTGATTCATTTTTCAAGCGCAATAGAGAATCATCGATATAACTTGAAATTAAGCAATAAGTTTTTATGTCTAAGTATATGAGATTAACTTTGTCAGCAATTGCAATCCAATGTAGTGTTTAGGAACATTGTTTGATTAAAGTGTTGAGAAACACTAGTATGATTAAAGTGTTGAGAAACACTAGTTTGATGTCTATTACATGTAGGTGGTGTTAAAAAAACACCCTTGTTTGTGATAGTGACATTTTGATGCAAGTATTAAGAAATAATGTTTGTAGAAGAAAACCATCCTAAACAAGGAACCTAGGACAACCTAGCAGACACAAACCAAACATGCTAGAAAAAATTCCCCTAGTGCAGAATGACTATTCCTAAGATGCAAATGCAGACAAATCCCAGGAAAGGATATGACATTTGTAAGGAACCAAAGTCAACCAGTAGCATAGGCGTGATCGTGAAGGATTAGTGATAGTAGTGCATTGATAGATGGAGCACATAGCAAAAGTGACGCTTGTTTTCCAGGTTTTCACCACTCAGCAAAGCTTTTTATTTTTTCTACCAAGATGCCCATTTTCTAGGTTTTTTCCAAGGCACTTTTTTTCTTTTTCAAAATTTTTTTTTTGGTATTTTCTGAGAACTATTCCCATTACATGGGCTTTGTCAGCCAGATGTCAAGTGTAGAAACACTTAAAGTGTAGGGTGTTGATGGGATCAGGGAGAAAATCCCCTTCAAGTGTAGCTAACTAATAAGCTCCAGTCCCAAAAGTTGCAGTAATAAAAAAATGCCCCAGCCAGTTGGGTTCAAACTTGCCTTTTTGTTCTCTATTTGGCTGGTTTTTAGGATTCTCTCTAAGAACAAGACCCCCCCACTTGAAATTGTCTTGGTTTTACCTTCTTATTGTACCCTTTTGACATTCTTTTCTAGTAAACTTTGAGATGATCAAACGCTTGTTTCCTGCACTCATCAAGTAGTTCTAGTGTATGAACCCTATCAATACGTTATTGTTAATCTGTAACAAGACCTTGGAGAGATACTCACAAAGATGGAATTTCTACTTCAATGGGTAGCAGTGCTTCTGTACCATAGACTAGAGAAAATGGCATGGCTCTTGTTGGTGTTCAGATACTTGTTCTATAGGCCCATAGTGCCAGATTTAATTGCAAATTCCAATATCTGCCAAACTTACACATAGTTCTATGTAGGATTTTTAGAATGTTTTTGTTTGAAGCCCCATCTTGTCCATTACCTTGAGGATAATAGATTGAAGAAAAATGCTGAGTGATATGAAATTGTGTATAAAGGTCCTTGATATCTTGGTTTTTGAAATGACCCCCAATGTCTATTACAATAGAAGAGGGTATCCCATACCTACAAATGATGTATTCAAGATGAACATAGCAACCTATTTTCTAGTGGATTTGATTAGCGGCATGACCTCGACCCACTTAGTGAAATACTCAGTGGTCGTAATGATGTACTTGTGTCCACTTGAAGAATTAGGATAAATTTGTCCAACAAGATCAAAGGTCCATTGCTGAAATGGCCAATGTGTTATAAAAGGTATGAGTTCTCTGGCTGGAGCATGGATAAGTGATGCAGGAGCATCTTGGGTCCTTGGCAATCCTACTCAACCAAAAAATATGTTTGCTTTTAATATTTATCTTGTTTGGAGAGTGCTTGGTGAAGCTCTCAATTACCCTATTTCTTGGGTATCCTTTCTGTCTTTCTTTATCGACGGGTCTCGGTGTGTGTTGATTTCTGCCACTCGATTATGCTTTCACTGAGTTGGTTTTCTGTTGCTTGGTTATGTTCTTACTGAGTCATTCCTTTTTCTTAGGGATTGTCTTACTGAGAGATTGATGTTACTCAGTGATGCTCTTCCTAAGTTTTTTATCCTGATCTAGATGACTTCTACATTTAATTTCCATGGCATAATTAATGTGGGGTCTCTCATTGGGATCTGTGTGGACCTAAATTTGGGTCTCACTTAGGGATTTGAGTGTTGACCTCTTTGGTGGACTCTTGTATATATTTGTTTATTTGTTCTTAGTTTAGGAATTAGTTCTTAGAGAATAGAGAATTAGATAGAAGATTAATTGTTTATTCCATTGAAAGGAAGGTCTGTGACCTCGCATGTATGAGGATCATTTCTATAATTCATTAAATTAATATGGACAAAACTGGGAAGGCCTTACAACCTGAAATGCAATGATTTTGATCAATTAATGAAAGATATCTGTTGTTCCTTCTCTTGCTTTGTGTTTTTTTTCTTACACATTGTATCTGCAAGCTGGTTTGCTATTTGGGAGTGCCATTGGCCCCTCTTAATATCCCTCCTTGCATCAAGTGGTATCAGAGTGAAGGTTGAGATCTAAGTTCCTTCTTGTAAACCCTAACCCTAGTTGGTGATATTGTTGTGGGGTAGAAGATTGTGATTTGAACTACAATTGTAGAGGGATTCAAGATGGTTCATGGGAGAGAAAATGAAGATCCAGGTCTAGCTGATATGCTTAGACAAATGGCTACAAGATTGGAAGATGTTGAAACAACCCAACATAGAGGAAGACATCTTGAAGATGTTAGTTATGATGAGTTGGAGGAAGTGTAAGGAAAATTTTCACCTTCATGTGTTATGGATTAGGAAGGAGAGAGATTCCTGCGAGATTTGACAAGTTTGAAGTCCTCACCCCTGTTTAATCCTCTTGAGTATAGTGGAAAATTGGATTCTGATGAATTGATAGATTAGATAACTGAGATGGAAAAGTATTTTGAATGTGAGAATGTATCAGAAGACAAGAAAGTCAAGATTGCAAGCACAAATTTGAAAGGTCATGCATCCTTGTGGTGGGAACATCTGCAATTGGATCCAAAGAAGAAAGGTAAAGACAAAATCAAGGTATGGGATAAGATGATAAACAAATTGAAAGACACATTTCTACCTTGTGATTATCAAATTAACCTAATTAGGAGAATGCAAAGTTTGAAGTAGAAAGTACAGTGATTATCGAGCATACAAACTTTATCGAGTTGTAGACAACACCGAGATACACAGTATAACCAAACAACAGTTTAACCAAGATACACAGTCTACAACAAGCACCGAGAGACAACATTAACTGAGTGGACCATAGGCCACATAAAATTTTGTTATGGAACATCATTCTATGTAACAAATTTTTTCTGACATAGATAATGGTTTACAACAATCAAGGAGAGCATTAATTACATATTTACAACATTAATTATTTATATCTCCTATGTTTATATGATCAAGGTAAATTATGTAGACCATTGATCTTAGGTTAGGGATGTAATTGTTAAGCCCTAATTAGGTCATAGAGTTTGATATATATAAATGTATAGATGTCATTTTTGTGATGTATGTTGATTAATAAATGATCAAGTAGCCACCATACTATAGACATCAAAGATCAGACAAGGATTTGAAGGATAGAGACTACATTGCAATAAATCAGTTATCAGAACAAAGGAAAGGATACTGAGCATAACAAAGTAGAAGGTATTATAATTCACATTGAGGTGATATGTTTTGTATGTACTTAAAGGATTTGTATTAGAAATATTGAGATTGTATATTTTGAGATCACATTTCTGTTACTCTCTACCAATTGTAACAGATCCAAAAATCTCTTAACATAGTAGACTTAACCATATTTTGTAAATCTCTTAACTGAGTGTACACATACTTTGTGTTTCTAAATCCTCACACGAGGTAGATCTAATAGATCTTATTGTTACTCCTAAAAGGGTAAGATCATTAGAAGTGATCATTCTTTGTAAGCTTTAATAAGCTAATTTATTTCTGTAGTAGTAATGTTTTGTGGGTCTCATCCCCACCGCAGTTTTTACCTTCTAACAGGGGTTTTATGCGATACCAAAATACTAGTGTCATGAGTACTTAATTTCATGTATGTGTACTATTTACTTTACATGCATTTAAATTTCAGCAATGATACTATATGTTTGGTGTATGCAATCTACTCAGTCGGTTATTACAGGACTAGTGGTTACAAAGATTTGATTAAAAGTTTTTAAGGGTACTAATTCACCCCTCCCCTCTCAGTACACACCTCTCTATTATCCCAACAATTGGTATGAGATCTAGTTGTGTGTGCTTGAAAGTGACCTCAAAATTAGGCACAAACTCAACATGGTCATTGCTCAATCATCAAATTTGTGAAAATGAACATGAATTGTCCATTCCACAAATTTGATTGAATCGACCTGTTACCTCCTATTTAGTTGGTTTTTTCAATTACTCTCAGAACGAGAGCCAACAACCATGACCATTGCTAAAATGGAGGATTTTAAAGCATGAAGAACTAAAATTGAAACTATTCTATGTGAGAAATGCTATTATAATCTAAGAATGAAAGTGCATACATTAAGCTAATAACTTGAAAAAGATGATAGAATTAAGCTATTATATGTATAAGCAAACTAGTTTAAATTTGTTTTTGCAAAAGATTCAATTTTGAGCAAGCATAGGCGTGTTTACAGTCATTTTTAACTGAAATGATGTTCCAGACACAATTGTGAAGTTAGATTCGACTAAAAGTGAATGGAAAAATGACAGAAAATAGAATTGATAGCAATGTGAAGTATGAGGCCAGATATTGATTTTCTACCCCACGGTGGGCGCCAAAATGTGTGTTCTTGAAAGTGACCTCTAAATTAGGCACACACTCAACATGGTTATTTCTCAATCATCAAATTTGTGAAAATGAACATGAATTGTCCATTCCACAAATTTGATTGAATCGACCTGTTGCCTCCTATTTAGTTGGGGTTTTTCAATTACTCTCAGAATGAGAGCCAACAACCATGACCATTGCTAAAATGGAGGATTTTAAAGCATGAAGAACTAAAATTGAAACTATTCTATGTGAGAAATGCTATTATAATCTAAGAATGAAAGTGCATACATCAAGCTAATAACTTGAAAAAGATGATAGAATTAAGCTATTAGATGTATAAGAAAACTAGTTTAAGATACAAAATGCTATTACTCTAAATGAAATTAAGCTAAATTATGCAACAAAATCTTGAAAGCATGAAATAATTTAGACAAGAATTGACTATAGTTTAGATACTCTCAAAATTGTTCCTCCCAAATGAAGAAAATGAAGTCCATAATATAGAAGAACCTAGAAGGAGGATGAAGAGTTTCTTGGAAAGAAATGGTTGACTCTTCATTTCCATGGAGGAAGGTGAGACAAAATTGAGGAATTATTTAATTAAAGAAATGAATTATTGCCACATGAGTGGCTTTTCATATAGAATTATGGAATTATTTTTGAGGATGATCCATTCAAATAATTAAATAATTATTCAATTCCTTTTGATGCGTATTAGCTAAAGGGGGTGGAATTAATTTAATTTAAAAACACTTAGGACTTTAGAATTAAATTAATTAATCATAGGGATTTTTAGCTAATAAACCTTAGAAATTTAGGAATTAAATATGGTGTAATATTTATGTAAATTTAGGTTTTCTGCATTTGAGACTAAGTCAATTAAAGTCAATTAGCAAGGAGAATTTGCCTAGTACAATAGGACTTCGATGATGAGAATTTGAAGAAATGCACCAAAATTGATTAGAAATAAGGTGCCAATTTTGGGGTGTTACACTAGTTATCTTGTTTTGAAGGTTTAATCACTGAAGAGAAAAAATCTTACAATGGAAAGGTATACACTTGACAAAACTATTAAAAATAAGAAGTTATAGATGTAGACCTATTTCAAACAATACAAGGAAGCCAAAGAGAAATTCAGAGAGATGTTGATTAAGAGAAAGGATATGGCACTTCATTTTCGTGAGATTGATTATCATAAAGAAGAGATTCATGAACCATTTGACACATCTAGATCTGAATCTAGTAGTATATCTAATGCATCTGAAGGAATCATATCAAAGCTATTTGAGAGAAATCAACAACTCACTTAACAAGTGAAAGCACTACAAATTGGTCAAGATACATAAATGGTTAGAATGGTTGAAGTCTTGAACAATGAAAAGGAATCCAAAAAAGATAGAAACATGGTTGTTGATGACATAAGACATATGACTAAAAAGTTACAAGAAAAAGAGTCTAAGATATTGAGACTTACTAAACATTACTTTGAGATCACCAATCAAGTGGTTGCTATGAATCATGAGGCAAACTGAGTAAATACTAAACTTACAAGAATAATAGAAGACATTGGTGTATTGAAAGAAGAAAATGAGAAACTGAGAAATAAAGTGAAGATTTTATAACATAATGCAGTGATTACGAGATCTAAAGAAAGCACTAAGAGAATGGATGAATTTATGAACTATCAAAGAAGACTGAAAAACAATACCAAATTAGGGTATACCAAGCAAGAAAAATCATCAAATCAAGCTAAATAAAGGAATTTATAATCAATCATGAAGCCTAATAATCCCTCTTTCCATCACTGTGGAAAACCAGGCCACATATCAAATGTTTGCAGAATAAAAGAAAAAGGTATTCCTAGAAACCCTCCTAAATTTAATGGTATTTGTTATAACTATAATAAGCATGGAAATCAATCACATGAGTTTAGTTCCAAGTTGAAAAAATCATAGAAGAAACCATACATGGATAAATACTACCAAAATTGCAACATGCATGGTCATACATCACAAGCATGTAGGAAGAACACAAAGAAAATCTAGAAGCCTAAAGGACAAGAAAAGGTAAATAAACCAAGAAGACAAGGCAATGCTTATGCATGGGATTATAACACTTGGATTAGTTATATAACATGTGGTAAATATGGGCATATAGAATAAAATTGTATGAGACAATGGCGAACCAAGTCTAGGAATTGGTCAAACTCTAGTATGACATGTTCTCACTGTCACAAAATTGGTCACTTAAGAAGAGATTGTACAGACCAAATAAATACTTACAGAAATGGAAATAAAATTGAATAAATAGTAAAGATCAAAAATAAAATATGGAGGAGAGAATCAAATGATAATTTAGGACCAAGCACAATAGTCAGTGATACCTCATCCGATGGATTAGGTGGCTCAACCATCTCCAACTGAGAAATTATAAGTAGGTAAGAAACTATGTTTTACACAACTATATCTTACATCAGTTCCTATATTCATTGCACAAATGCAAAATTAGAATGAATCAATATGCACTGTGGTATTATATTTTTGATTACTTTGATCTAGTTGAGTCGGTTAATATGTACCGAGTTAGAACTATCAGTCGGTGAATATGTGAAGAGACAACCGAGTTGCTATGGAAACTGAGTATATGTTATACTCACTGAGCTGAAGTATGGATAGTGTTAACCAAGCATAATGTTTTTTCACCAAGTGGTTGGTGAAGAGAATTTATTACACCACCCTAAGTAATTTTCTATTAATTTGATCGATGTGAACTCATTTGTTCACACCGTGATCACAAAGAAGAACAAAGAAAAGTTACACTAGAGAATTTTTGCGCATTCTACATAGATTCAAGCGCATTCCAAGCACATAGAGGCTAGTCCTTACACATTCTTCTATTACCGATTCATTCAAACAATGTTCATGCAAACCCTAAATCATAAATCATGGCATCCACATCTTGAACCATGAAAGAAAAGATGGGGAAGGATAAAAAGATTGTTTTGGTGAAGAACTCCACTTGCACAGAGCCAAACTATAAGATCCATCCATAGGTTGCAGCCCAACCTGATGATAAAGGTGCATTTTCATCTATCCTGCATAGGGTTTTATTAGTCCAAGACGCGCGTGCCTACATTCACTGCTAAATAGGTGAAATTGGGGATTTTGAACTTATTTCCATATATCAATAACTATGTAAAGATGGGAAGTTGAAAGAATATCATAAAAATTTTGAGGTTAAAGGGTCAACCAATGCCCTAAATTTCCCAAATGCATTCAATACCGAGTAGATCTCCTTTGTTCTGAGCTGAGTACATGATGGAAAGATTTGGCTGGATGAGCCCAAGAAGATAACAAAGGATGTTATTCATGCCATGACAAGGTATCTCATATATGATAAATCCAAAGTCCTAAGGCACCCTTCGAGAACGGAAATAGAAAAGTTAACAAAAGCTAAATGGGATGACAAAGGTCTAAAGATCAACTACATCGGTGATCCTAAACTAAGATTCAGAGCATATGTCATTGCCTACAAGATATTCCAGTCCAGTAGAACAAACAATTTTTCTTGCAGAGCTGTTGACATAGCATACAAAATTATAAAGAAAGGAGTACAATATGACCTATCCGAACTGTTGCAAAGGTAATTTGAAGTAAACATGAAGACCATCATATCAGCATGGTCAAATACATGTAAGTTTGGTTCACTACTACTTTGCACATTATTATACATGAATAATTTATTTCCCTCCGTGGGTAAAGTAAAGAGGAACACAAATAGATCAATTACAATACAAATCAATGAATTTATTATAAGTCTAGGGAAGAATTTTGAACCTGTTATGAATGAATATTTTTCTAAGTTCAAAGAAAGGATGGAAAAGAGATCCAGAATACCTAAGCAATTAGTGGAAAAATACAAAGATGAAATCTATTTTGTAGTAGACACCGATACTACACTAATCAAGGTAGCACAACTAAGGACATCATGGCTACCTCCATTGGATTATGAGTTAGATATTGATATTACTTCAGAGGCTATTGCCAAATTGTTGAATGAGATTTTTGAAAAATTTGCCATGAGATTTGGCACATTTGATGAAGCCCAGACCTGAATATCCATTGGTCTACAAGTTGAGAAGATGGGAAGGAAAAAGACTAAGATAGTGAAGACTTTGAAGAGAAAATTTGTAATCATAGATGAAGAATTAGACAAGTCTATAGATGAAACCATGGAGTAGACCTCAATCGGTCAAGATGATGAACTTGAACATGATGCTGATGCCACTGAGTCAGATGAAGCACAAGATAAGGCACCTAAGGAAAAAAGGGGAAAAATCATAAAGAATGAGTCCTCACTACAGAATAGATCACAATCGGTGACTACAGATTCCCCTCCTTTGAAGAAAGGTGTTGCAAAGATAACAAGACCCTCACCAAAGTTAACATACCAAACAAGAGAACATAAGGGTACTACCGAGAATTGAGCACTGAGACAAAGGAAGAAATATGTAAGGAACAAGGATGATAAGGATGATTCTGATGACAATCCTGAATAATTTAAGGTTGTATAGAACAAGGCACCGAATACTATTGATGAAGTTGTAGAAGCCATCAGGACAACTGAAGGATTGTCACATCCTAAGATACACACATATGCAGATCTGACTACCGAGAATAAGAAAAAACTTGAAGAAGCTATCATAGGTATGATGATCAACTTCAAATGAGTTCCTATTGATTTTTATACTTAGATTCCCCAGGAATGATATGATAAGATATCAGCTAGATGGTCATATGCACTTAATACTGAGAAAGAGATGAGAGAGGTAGCTCTCACTCTACTAAAAGATGAATGCACAATGACATAAATAGATGAGAAAATGTAGAAATATGTCAAGAAATTTCCCAATAAATCACATAAATTGAATATCCTTCAAGGGAATATGAAGGACGTGGATGATGCGAGTACCAAAATTTGGAAATATCTACTAAATCCACCTGAGGAAACATAGGAAACTGAGGAAGAAAAGGACATTGCATCTGTTACAAGTGTGATTTCCATTGCACAAAAAGATCAACCTGTCCATGCTCGATACAACCACTAGACTTATAGAATCCAAGGGAGGCTGTTAGAGCATGTCACAAATCCCGAGGGGAGTGCTGGATATTTTTACAAAAATCTCCCCCTCAACATTACCTGAGGGGATTTGAACCTATGACCAAGCTCTGATACCACTTGTTACAAGTGTGATTTTCGTTGCACTAAAAGATCGACCTGTCAATGCCTGATACAACCACTAGACTTATAGAATCCACGGGAGGCTGTTAGACCATGTCACAAATCCTGAGGGGAGTGCTGACCATTTTTACAAAAACATCTATAGTCGATACTGAGGGAGATCGACTAAGAACATAACCAATAGATGTTGATGATGCAGATGTTGATACTTTATTGGATGGAATTCCTCATCTATTGAATAATATGAGTCACCCAGATCTCACAATAAATGACATAACTAAAGGTGATCCTGATGATAAGGCTAAGGAAGATGAGATAGTCAGAGCAATCAAGACCATAGACAAACAAGACAAAACAAATGTCACCCGAGAAATGGTACCAGGCCAGTTGCCTATTTTGGTACAAGCTATATAAATTGAATGTGAATCACAATAGAAGACACCCAAGTAGGTTATAGATACAAATGAAGACAAGGGTGATACTCACGGTATGCAGACTGAGCATAGTGGTCAAACAACACAAGATGATGCACCCAAAGACACGACTAATGCAACAGAAGAAAAAGGTGAAGGTAATGCAAAAAATACTGATAATACAGTAGAATATTATACTCTAGATGGAAAATCAGTTACCGAGGCACCTCACCAAGTCATCACACTGAGTACTGACTAAGAAAATCCTGAAACCTAGCAAAAGGCTCAATTATCATTAACTTTATCTACTTCATCAAGTGTCTAAGGAAAGAAAAAGAAGAAGAAGAAAGGAAACAAGGATACAGTTACTTTGGATGAAATCATAGAGATTCCAACATGGGATCCAAGGACATTCAATTCAGAAACATTGAATAAATATGGTGAATTATGCACCAGGAAAGAAACACATGATAAATTAAGGAAAGAACATAAGAATGCAAAAGTATTAGAAGCCGCCAAGGAGATTCTACAAAAAGTTGTTCCTGACTTAGATATCAATGAATCAACCCCCATCATTGATCAACTTGCACTGCTCATTGATGCAATTAATAAACATGACATTGATGCCGATCATATTGGAAGAGCGAGCCAAGAAGAAGATACAATACAAAGTTACCATGAAGATCAGCCAGGCAGTGGCAGTAAATAAGGTAACCATGTCTGAATTTGTAAGTGGTTTAGAAACTGCTATATCTAAAGCCATTATAATTCTACAATAGTTATGCACGTTAGATCACTTTACTACCGAGATTAGAGAAAAGATATGGAAAATAGATCAAGATCTAAAAGATAGTGCAAATAGATCAAGATCTAAAAGATAGTGCAAATAGATCAATGACAGAAAGCATATATGATATGCATGCTCAGATCAACTTAGAGATACAAACCCTAGAGAATTTAAAAGAGGAATGAGAGAAGCTACTGGAAACTCTCAAGAATTCCCATCCTAACATTCTTTACAAACTGTAAGTTATACGAGCCTTTTGTCATTATTTTCAAAAAAGGGAGAAATATATGTATATAAGTATAGTAAAGGGGGATACTATAATCAAGCGGAGTTCATATACATATACCGAGCATGTAAAAAGGGGGAGTCATCATGTATAGGAATCCATTTTTGATACTAATGCCAAAGGGGGAGAATGTTACTCCAATCATGCATTAAATTTTTCATTAGTATTCAAGAAATCAAAATGGACAGTCGGTAATAGAGTGACAAATAAGACAGTCGGTATAATCACTGAAGTGCAGAGTTAACTGAGAGCACTGACCATGGCTAGAGTTAACTGAGTATAGTGATTACCAAGTAGACAGACTTTACCGAGTAGTAGACAACACCGAGATACACAGTATAACCGAACAACAGTATAACCAAGATACATAGACTACACCAAGCACCGAGAGACAACATTAATCGAGTGGACCATAGGACACATAAAATTTTGTTATGGAACATCATTCTATGTAACAACTTTTTTCTGACCTAGATAACGGTTTACAGTGATTGAGGAGAGCATTAATTACATATTTACAATATTAATTATTTATATCTCCTATGTTTAGATGATCAAGGTAAATTATGTAGACCATTGATCTTAGGTTAGGGATGTAATTATTAAGCCCTAATTAGGTCATAGAGTTTGATATATATAAATATATAGATGTCATTTTTGTAATGTATGTTGATCAATAAATATTCAAGTAGCCGCCATACTATATATATCAGAGACCAGACAAGGATTTTAAGGATAGAGACTACACGACAGTAAATTAGTTATTAGAACAGAGGAAATGCTACCAAGCAGAACATAGGAAAAGGTATTATCATTAACATTGAGGTGATATGTTTTGTATGTACTTAAAGGAATTGTATCAGCAATATTGAGATTGTATATATTTAGATCACATTTCTTTTACTCTCTAACAATTGTAATAGACCCTAAGATCTCTTAACAGAGTAGACTTAACCATCTTTTGTAAATCTCTTAACCGAGTGCACACATACTTTGTGCTGCTAAATCCTCATACAAGGTAGATCTAATCTATCTTATTGTTACACCTAATAGGGTAAGATCATCAGAAGTGATCATTCTTTGTAAGATTTAATAGGCTACTTTATTTCTGCAGTAGTAAAGTTTTGTGGGTCTCATCCCCACCGCAGTTTTTACCTTCTAACATGGGTTTTCTGTTATACCAAAATATTAGTGTCATGAGTACTTAATTTCATGTATGTGTACTATTTAATTTACATGCATTTACATTTCAGCAGTGATACTATATGTTTGGTGTATGCAATATACTTAGTCGGTTATTGTAGAACTAGTGGTTACAAAGATTTGATTAAAAGTTTTTAAGGGTACTGATTCACCCCTCCTCTCTCTAAACACACCTCTCCATTATCCCAACAAAAAGAACCCAATGGAGTTGTCAAGAAATCTCCAAATCTACCATGTATCCAGTCAAAGAGAAATGAGAGAAACAACTACAATTTCTTTCTAGGTGATCCTCATGTTGATATGAGAAAGAAAGTTCCTTATTCAGTGAAGTAGCACTAAGAAAAGGAAATAGTAGTGATAACTTGAAATTCTTCTTGGCTATTCATTTGTATTCTTTATATTTTTGAGAAGTATGTTTGTATTTTTAATTCATCCTCATTTTGAAGAGAATTTAGTCTTTATTGTAAGAGGTCATGAATCTTGTAGTCTTAGGATATCTTGCTATTAAGAAAATGTCTATAATAGCATGAATGCCATGATGCATGAGTCACATGTGCACCCCAACATGGTTCCAAGTGCAGCCATGAGTTCCAATCAGCCTCAACCCTACAATTTGAAGAGGGATTTAAAAATTGAGAGATATGCATGTATAAATTTTAATGGTATCCTTGGTTACCCAAATCCTATTCCACCATAGATCAGAAAACAATTGCCTAGATTCAGCGGTATGAAAGAGGAATCAACAGAGAAGCATCTAAAAAAATTCAATGAGTTGATAGAGAACCATGAGGTTGATCATGAGGATATCATTATGAGATTCTTTGCACAATCTTTAATGGGTGATGTGAGAGAATGGTTCTCATTTTTGTTGCTGCAGTCTATCATCTCATGGAAAAAATATGAGTCAACATTTAATGAATAATTTGGTGAGTGGATTAGTGAATATAGCCTACTCATTGATCTTTTTGATATCATATTGGAGATGAGGAGATAATATCTACTTTTAATTTCAAATTTATGAGAACACTGAAGAAAATATCTAAAAAATATAGACCCCAGGATGCAATGGCTTTGATTGTGTACTTGGGTGCATTTTATCCTAAGATGAGTTACAAGCTGAGAGATAAAGAGCCTCAGAGTTTACATCAGGCATGTCAAATGGAAATGGATATTTAAGGAATGATGAATTTTTTCTTCATGAAATTTTATAAGTCTAAAAATAAAGGTTCTCATGGGGTGGCATACAGGGTTGAATGTAGAATTTCAGAGGATCCAAGGAATTCTTAGAATTTTTGTATTTTTTGACTCCAACTAGTGCACAACTGACCAATATAAATAAGATTGAGCATGTGGATTTTTACCAGCAGTATGACGATTTTTCTGAATCTACTTCACACATTTAGCCCAAATTGAGATGGAGATTAGGAAGTTTTTAAGAAATGAGGGTGTTCCCACAGTAAAAGTTCACACACATCCTTTTAATAATGATCATTCAAGTGAGAAACATAGTGTAGGTGTTGTAAATTATAATTTAGGGAATTACCAACATGCTACTCATGTTAGAACTTTTTCTTATATACCTCCTTGCAATGTTGGTTATATTTCTCATGAGGTTAATGTTGATCCAAGAAGTTGTATAATGTACTCTAATGAAGTAGATAGGCCTCAGCCTTTATTTAATCCACCTCCATGTGTCCAAAATGATGTATATGAAGAACCACTTGATGTGTGTATGCATGAAATCAATGTTGTAAATAATTTTGTATATGTTGTCCCAACACAAGTACCTTTTCATACATAAGATTATGCTCCTTCTCAGTGTTCTCATAAACAAGGTGTCCTTAATCCAACATATATGTTTGAAAAGGTTGAGTCCCAAAGTGGTCAAAACAACCATGCAAGTTTTGTTGAAGTCGGTGAGGATTTTATTTTTGTGGATCATAACTATAGTTGATCATCTTCTCAAACACAAAGTGAAGAAAGCTTGTATGACTTGTTAATGTTGGATTTTCCTATCCTCAATTTATAGATGATGCAGATTTTGTGAATTAGGTGAAGATCCCTAGGTGTATTTCCCATTTTCTCTTTTAGGATTGAGGGTCACAAGAAAAATGCAACGCCCCACTAGGGAACCCAGGAGAAGTTAACCTTAAACATGTTACTAAGTCTATAGAATGATTTTTTTTAAAGAGTTAAAAATTGATAAAGAATAACAATGTGGAATCAATATAACATAAGACAATACATACTCATAAATGTAACTCATTTATAGATTACAAATCCCTAGGTTTCCATTTACGTGAGTTAACTAATCTACTAAATATAATAAACTACAAACAAAATCCATATAAAGTGAATGAATAATCAACAACATCATTTCATAAATGAAACCTAGATACAACTAATACCATAAGGTACACATAATGAACCAACATCTATAACCACCTAGATTTGGTCTATTCTGACTATAGACCCTATTTACCCTAAGTGTGATCATACCCCCAATTATGTTCAAACGACCCTGTTACTGCTTGGCATAATTCTTTTGAAATCAATTTAATCTCCTAAAGTTATCAAATCACTAAATTAATTAATTTTAGCCAAAATCAAATAATCAATCAAATACATGGCTAAAATAATTAATTTGCTAGGAATTAAATAAAGTCCTAAATCAATTGCTCAGTTGAAAATGAACCCATTCCCTAGCCTAATTAATTTAATTAAATTGGCTATAATCCTATTGATTATTAAAAAGCAATTAAATTCTTAAATAATTAATATCCCTATTTTTGAATGAATTAAATAAGTTTTATTCATGTCATTAATATTCCTCTAAACTTCTAACCTAACCCACTTCAACCACTTTAACTCTGGGTTCAAACCTATCCCAACCCTTTCACCCTTGCTAATTCTAATTCTAATCCTAGTTCTATCCTAACCCACCTCCTAATGTTGTCACATTCCATTAGGGAGTGATTAAGGACTCAACCCACTTGAGAAAGTCAAGGAATCTCAAGATTCCTTTCCTCAAGTCCACCTTCTCAAGCTTGTCTCTTACACCCTTCCCATGCTTCTTTAAGGCTCTCATTAACGCCTCATTAATGGAGATTCCTTAAGCCCATGTCTCTTCAATGCCTTTGGCATTTATTTCTCTTATACTTTATTAATGAGTTTTTCAACTCCATTAATGAACCTTGTCCCCCCTCTTTCTCTCCTCATTCTTCTATAAATAGAAGGTGTTTTTGAGCACAAATAAGCCCATAATTTTAGAGTTAAATGCATTTTTATGATGTTAGAATAAACATAGATTCATATCATATTTTAGATTTTATGTTTAAGAATTGTTATTTTCATGCTTTTTAGAGCTAGAATGCATGTTTAGGAGATATCTTTCTTTGTTTTAAACTCAAATCTTTCATGCTAAGTCGTATATGTCACTAATAGTAGCATAATCTAAGGGTTATTATGTTTCTTATCATACTCTTCTTAGTTAGAAAGCAATAGGTTGATTTTAGTTCTTTATATGCTCATCTAACTATGTTTTCCCCTAACGTAATGACCTATTGAAGTGTCATGTTGCAGATAAAAGGTGCACATTTTAACACATATTTTTGGTGCCCACTATGGGGCTTGAATCTAGATTTGGCCTCATTTTAACTCCATTTTCACTAATCTTTCCTCCCAGTTTTCAGGTCCAGAGTCATTTCTGGTCATTCTGGCTCGCATCTGGAATACGCCCTCACACCGCAGAAAATGAGGCTCGCATCCAGGATTTCCTAGATCATTATCAATTTAGGATCACATTTGGAAAACATTCAGTTGCATCTAGTAAAAAGGGCTCACATCTGATATATGGTATCACATCCTGTGTTTTAGGATCGCATCGGGTTAAAAATCTTGCGTACTTCATTGCCTAACCTCTAACAGTTTGATTACTTTGGTTTTTTTCTTTTAAAGCCACCTAACTATTGTTTGCAGGTTTTTGTCAAAGGATTTTCTTGGGAGTTGAACAAGGAATACTAACATGACTTTCTAGGTTTCCCAACCCCCTTCTTGACCTCTATCTACATGCTTTTCACACTAAGAACATTTTCTAATCTTCTACTAAATTGACTAGAGGACTATGCTCTTTTCCTTTTAAGGAAAATCAGAGACTCACACATCATTTTATGAGTTGAAAGGAATTTGGAGATAACTAAACAAAGGAAAAAATAAAATAAAGTTCTTTCGGATCAGTAAATGAACAACTCAAAGCACTAAATTTGTGGGCTAAATGAACAATCTCATTGTCTAAATTTTGGGATCATAAATTGAAAAAGATACTCATCTAAAATTGTGGATAATTGAACAACACAACATTAATTTCAAAGCATTCTATTTTCCATAAAGTGGGAACATCTTAAATCAAGCACAAAATTGCTTGAGGGAATGAACTATTTGATTGAATCTATTTTGGGAGAAAACAACATGGATTAGGAGAGTATGCTCTTCTTCTTCTTCGGAGGAATCAGAAATCTAGACGGCCTAAACTCGCCAATCCTTTGTAGGATTATTTAAATAGTAGAGGGCCTTTTGGTTGAGGAAAAAATATCCCATGAACAACCCAAGTGAGGAAAGGTTTTACACCAATCCTTCCAAATCACTATAAATAGTTGCTTCCTCATAGGCTAAAGCCTCGAAAGACAGAATCGGTTTTGTTCCTGGATTTTTGACATCATTCCTTGAACATGCTTGGGTATGTGTAGAGCAGAGCTACTTGAATATTTCTTGCAAGACTACATATACTTAAGTACTCATAGGGCTATACGCCTCAATTTTTCTTTGTGCAATTCTATGGGGGGCGGTTTTGAACAGATTGCCCAATCATAGACAACACTTAAACTAAAAGAATTCTTGATTCACCCCCAAAAGGGTGATAATCCTTGTGCAAGGAAAAAAGTAATTTCCCCAAGACACTCATCATATCATGCTCTCACTTGTGTTTGGAGTTGGCTAATACAATATCATGACTGGATTCATTGCGTGCTTGGTGTTGGCTATATTCTGATTAGCATTTGAGTGTGTACCTAAGTCAACAAGCAAGGATTTTCATCCTCCACCTAGAAAATAGGGATAAGATGTGTGCCTGTTTCACCCTCCCAACAAAGAAAATATGTTTGACATTTCTGAAAGCGCATTAAAAAGATAACACCTTCAAACAAATGAAAAAATTCAATCCTTGGTATACACATTTTTTTTTTACTCACTGACAGGTCTCAGAAATTGATTTACAATCAAACAAACTTCACGCACTTCCAAGACAAATTTTTCAAAATTGACCAAATCTGACAGTGACATCAAAAAATTGCATCCTAGATTTCTTGGCTCATTTTTAGTATCCTGGATCACATCTGGTCAACACATCATCGCATTTAGGGTTCCAGCTCGCATCTAGGGTCATCAGTAGCTCGCATCCTATATTTTTAGGCTCACATCTAGGAGCTCGCATCTAGGACAGTGGGCACTTGTAGAATAGCTTCTCAGGAAAAATCAGTTGATTTGGGTACCCTTTTGGCTCTTTAGTCTATCCATGTTGTCTTTTCTAGTATTGTTGTTGCTGTGTCAAAACACTTTTTCAAACATCTACCTTGCATGTCCTATCAGTTTCTCACATTATATCTCAATATGTGTGGTCTATTCACTTTTTACAACAACTTGGTTCCTAGCTCACTATCAGGGAATTCTAACCCTCTGAAACTGGAATCATTTACTTCCACCAAAACTCAAATGATACTTCCACCTAGACACACTCACTTGAATGATTAAAGATACTACCTGACACTCTCAGGAAACTTTGACGAAGTTTAGATAGAGATACATGGTTAACACAAGACACAAAAAGTACACATATAAAGGATCAGAAGTGCCTCCTAAATCACCACACTTTCAAGGAGAAACATCTTGCAGTTCCTTACTTGATCTAGACTCTCCAGAAATGGATAGAAACACTCGCGAATGGAGTGCGGCTTTTGAAGAATATGACAAAAACAAAAACCAAAAGCACAAAGATACCGATGAAGAAGAAGAACCCACATTTGACCGTCCTATATTTAAATCAAGTAGTGAAGAAGACATCACTGAAGAAGAATATAACAAACTCAAACAGAGTAAGAAATTCCAAAAGATGATGGAAAAGATGATTAGCGAAGATAAAGAGAAATACTTTCTCCACCTAGCATCCACCGACATAAAATTTCCCCCGGATTATGATGTCGAACAACTAAAAGAAAAAGAAGTGCCAACTCCTATATCCATTCTTGCTAAGCAACTCACTTTAATGCAAACTGAGCTTACAACACTCAAGAAAGAGAAGGCAAAGCCAAAAATGAAATACTCTTTGGACACCATTTGTCCATTTCCTTTTGACAAGAGTATTATTATGGTTCCGTTCCCTCCTAACGTGGCAAGGCCAAAGTACAAAAAGTATACAAGAGAGACTGATCCATATGACCATGTTAGATAATTTTGTGCTGTTAGCATAGAGTACATGCATGAACCTACTTACCTTATGCGGCTTTTTACTAGAAGGCTAGGAGGCAACGCCATGGAATGCTTCTCAAAACTTACACCTAAAGTCAAGACTTTTGAGGAGTTGATTCAACACTTTATTCAACATTACTCCTACAACATCTAACATGATGTGACTATGATGGATTTATATAATACTAAACAAAAGACTAGCGAATAATTTACACACTTCCTTCAAAGATGGAGGAAAATCTTTGCATGGTACTCAAGAGCTATTTGTGAATCAGAGAAGAGGGAAATCTTTCTCAGTAACTTAGTACTTGAGTTGAACTATGCATTGCAAATGCAAGACTCCCCTAGATTTGATAGGATGATCAAAAACACCATCCGTATTGAAGAAGTTATGGTCAAAAAAGGAGAGATCACTCTTCAAAGTGAAAACAAAACTAAAAACTCCAATTCCAAGCCTAAATGGTGGAAGCAAAATAAAAATGTTGTCAATGATGGTGTAGTAGACGCATCCAATGTTGGTCCTAAACCTAAAGTATTGAATCTAACCAACAACATGAAAGCAAGCAAGGATGCCAAGGTAATGACCCCCATACCCAAAGCAAATAATGATAATAGCAAGGGTAAAAAATGGACTTCAAAACCTCAAAGAACATTCACTCCTTTGGGAGAACCCCTCAAGACTGTTTTGAAGACACTGTTAGACAACAAGGTTCTTACAATCCCAAATTCTAAACCATGGGAACCAATGGTTAAACCCAGGTGGTGGGATGATAATTATTACTATGTCTTTCACAAGAACAAAGGACACAAGACTAACAACTGTCTTAAGCTCAAACATGTTATTCAAGACCTCATTGAAGGAGGTAAGATCAAAGTGGAGGAACACACTACCAATGAAGATCATACAACATTTAACAAATTGTTCCCTAACTACAACAAAGGGGAAACATCTAAAGGAAAAGGTAATGAAGTAAACTAAACTTACTCCAATAATGATAATGTGATCAATATGCTAGACATTAAAACTGAATCAATTAATGTGGTCACAATCAAAGGTGTTTCTTTCCAATCGAATGTAGTGACTCAGAGCCAAGTATAGGTCATGAGAAAAGGACCCAGTTTGTCCCCAAAACCAACATCAATGTCTAAGGTTCCTATTATTACTATCCCTAAACTAGCAGCAAAACACGTGGTTACTATTCCTGCAGCAAAGTATGACTTGGTAGACCAATTGCAATGAACCTCTGCCAAAATTTTCATTTTTGAGCTACTTAAAATCTCCATAGTACATAGAGAAATCTTGGAACAAGCCCTACATGCCACAAATGTACCAAAGGACCTTGATATAGACAAATTCCAAGTGATGGTTAATCACATCTCAATGCCACATTAACTCTCCTTTTCTGAAGAGGATGATAAATCATTGACCCATCCACATAATCAACCCCTCCATATTGAATTCCTTATTCATAAATTCTATGTTAGACACGTATTGATAGATGGAGGTGCTAGATTAAATATTTGTACACTTAATCTAATCAGGAAACTAGGTCTTTTAGAAAAGACCATTGACTCTAGAAGCAAAATAACTATCAAAGCTTATGATGAGGAAGAAAGATCCTCTAAAGGTCTTATTGTTCTACCCATCAGAGTCAGACCAATTGAAAGGAATGTCACATGTAAAGTTCTGGATCTGCCCTTGGCCTACAACATCCTGTTGGGGAGACCTTGGACCCACAAAATGCAAGCTATACCATCCACTTACCACCAATGTATCGAGTTCCCACATAATGGGGTGGAAGTGACAATTCCAACGGATGCTAATTACACTTGTAACAATATCAAGGTAGGTAGTATGATTCCATATAAAAAAGAAGCTATGGATAAGATTTCTCCTGATACTACTAAGGACATGGTGATGAAATTTTTTGGCAAAACCTTAAAACTTGAAGAAACATGTATGGGAGAATACAAGCTAGACATGACTCCATCACTGACAGAACTTCTAGTATCACTAAGGTCCTATGGGAAACCTTCCTTGACACTCACACCTAATGCATCCAAGGAGCCATAAATCCACAAAGCAACTGGCATGGTAAAGGCATCCACATCTTCTTTAGATAACACAGAAGAACATGCTGTCTTGGACTAGCTTTACAAAGGAGAACCGACGGAAGCTGAGGTCAAACATGTAGAGATATCCCTAGAAAAATATGGAAAAGGATATGATCTCCTTAAGAAAATGGGATACAAAGGAAAAGGACCTCTAAATGACACAGGAAGAGGAGTTATTGAACCTGTACATATGGAGTTTAGGAATACCAGAGACAAAACATGACTAGGTTTTAATACTGAATCTGACAAACTTGCTTCAAAAGATAGCCCAATCTCTGACAAAGGGAGTGATGAAATAGAGGAAATAGAACTAGAGCCATGGTCCTATGAAATATTATTATATGTTGGTACAGGGAATCCAAAATATCAAGGAGAGTGCTATGTACCAAGCTTTGAGCTACCACAAGATCTTCGCATCCCTTTGTTATCATAGCCTCCTATTCAAGAGGTAGGGGACACAACAATAGGTGGCTCAAAGGTACCATTGATAGAAACAACTACAGAGAGCACACCCCAACACTAGGACTCATTTTCTAACTAGGGGCAGTTAGTCACAATCATACATATCCTTGATCTACCACACTTTGATCCACAAGTGGCTAATCAGGTACATCAGATAACTATTACTGAATAATTAAACAAATTTGATGATGAAATCACTGACTCTCATTATTATGAATGGGATGAGATATCTGTCACCATAGAAGACATTGAAATAGATAATATTCAAATGTTTGCAGCTCCATTAGCACCTCGTGAACATTCTAAAACTACTCCCAACAACGCTGATATTCCTGAAGCAGAGGAAGAGTTCCTTCCCCCAATCATTGATGGAGAGACAAGTGTTCTCATAAGTCTAGATGAACTTCAGAGGCAACAAGCAAGAAGCCTCATTTTACAAAGAGATGATGATGAAATTTCTAATGACGAGTCACTAGAGTTTGGTCCATATATGACTAAAAACAACCCTTTTTATGATAATCTAACTCTTATTGATCTAAACATCAAAGAAATTAACCTAACAGAACATGTCATGTCAATTAATGGTCTTGATGCTAACACAATTCTGTCCTTCCCAAAGACTGACTCCCTATCTTTGATAAATCCCGACCTAATTGATTGGGCTAATACAGATCCTACTCCTATCATGAAATTTCCCAATGAATATACCTTGGCTTGCTATCTAAATGCTTATGAACCCTACCCTTCTTCCATAATTGATAGGAGTGGGAACATGTCACATGAGGATATCAAGATTCTTAGTCAAAAATTGAAAAATAAAAATAAAGAGAAAAAGGGAACTGACGGTGAAAACCATGTTGTGGCAGTGTCAAATCCTAAAATAGTAAAAAAAAAGACATATCCGATGGTGAAAAACTCTTAGAGGTGCCAAAGGATTATATTCTTGATATCCTCCTTGAGCACTTTTAGGAAAGGTATTTAGTTCTGATAGAGCCAACACAGCCAGTTAATTTGGGCATAATTGAAGATCCTTAAATAGTACACCTAGCACAATCTTTATCCGAAGAGGAAAAGGTACAATTCACTGAGTTCCTAAAGGAAAAGAAGATCAAATTTTCATGGTCTTAGACAAATATGCCTAGGTTGGACCCTGAATTGATAATGCACCATTTATCTTTAGCTCCTAGGATCAAGCCCGTGAAACAAAAAATTAAAAAGATGCATCCTCATGTTGCATTGCTAGTAAAGGTAGAGCTAGAGAAATGGTTAAAAGCATGATTTATCAGAGTCATAACCTATGCAGGATGGATCTCCAATGTGGTCCCAGTATCTAAATCTGATAAATCTATCAGGATATGTATGAAATTTAGAGAATTAAACAAGGCATGTCCGAAGGATGACTTCCTGCTACCTAATATTGACATGATCATCGATCTCACAGCAGGCTACCAAATGTATTCACTAATGGATGGATTCTCGGGCTATAATTAAATCAAAATTGCCCCCAAGGATCAAGAAAAGACTGTATTTACATGTGCATGGGGAACATTTTGCTGGAACGTCATGTCATTTGGGTTAAAGAATTCTGACGCCACATATCAAAGAGCAATGAACACTATATTCCATGATATGATGCATAAAAACATGGAGGATTACGTGGATGACACCTTAGCTAAATCCAAAGAAAGGAGCACTCATATTGATGATTTAAGAGAGATATTGGATCGTATGGAGGAATTTCAACTTAGGCTCAATCCAAAGAAGTGTGCCTTTGGGGTCCAATCAGGAAAGCTCTTAGGGTTTATTGTCTCCGCGAAGGGAATTGAGGTAGATCCTACATAGGTCAAATGTATACTAGAGATGACTCCTCCATGCAACATCAGTCAAATGAGGACATTAAAAGGGAGACTTCAATCAATTAGGTGGTTCATGTCACAAATTTTCGACAGAGCACAACCCTTTACCAAATTACTACACAAAGGGGTCACCTTCAAATGGGATGAACACCATGAAGCCAACTTCAAAGAATTAAAAGAGTACCTAGCTACTCCTCCTATTCTTATGGTGCCTATTCATGGAAAGTCATTACTCCTATATATTTAAGCTATAGCTACATCATTAGGAGTAT
The DNA here is from genome assembly GCA_018584345.1 of Thuja plicata. Lineage (NCBI taxonomy): Eukaryota > Viridiplantae > Streptophyta > Pinopsida > Cupressales > Cupressaceae > Thuja > Thuja plicata. Next base: position 3,774,892 of record MU223242.1, on the reverse strand, counting down.
TATTAGAACAAGAGGATGAAACAAAGAGCTATCTACTACATCAGTAGAACACAAGTCTCCTATGAGCTCAATTACAACATTATTGAAAAAGCATGCTTAGCAGCCGTCTTCGCATCACAAAAATTGAGACACTACATGCTCTCTCATAGAGTAAGGCTCATTTTTAAGATCGATCCTTTAAAGTACCTCCTAAGAAAAATGGCATTAACAGGACGTCTGGAAAAATGGGTCCTCATTCTAAGTGAATTTGATATTCAATATGTGGACAAGAGGGCTATTAAAGGACAAGTTCTCGCAAATCAACTGGCTGATTCACCACTTCAAGATGATGAACCTTTAAAGATTGAATTCCCTGATGAGACCATTATGCATCTAATTGAGTACCCATGGAAGATTTACTTTGATGGTTCCTTCACACAACAAGTCTCTGGAGCAGGGGTTCTGTTCATATCAAGGCTACAAAATCCCCAAGTCTTAAAAATTGATGTTTCCATGCACAAACAACATTTCTGAATATGAAGCACTGGTAAATGTCTTAAGCTCACCATGGAATGAAAGATTGTAGATTTACACATGTATGGTGACTCCCAACTCATCATCAATCAAGTCAATGGAGATTATCAAATGAAAGATGAAAAGTTGACACCCTACAAGCAACTGGTTGATGACCTCAAGAAGTACTTTGTCTTCATCACATTCCAGCAGATACCCAGAATAGAGAAAAAAGCTATAGATGCCATGGATACATTGACATCCATGTTACAATTGGAGGAACATCAATTTCGCTATGACTTCTTGGTGGAAGAATTATCCTATCTTGCCTTTGATACCCCTAAATATCAAGTAATATGTGCTTTGAACACCCCAGACCAATCACGATATGCTAATATCATTGCCTATCTAGCTAACCAAACCATCCCTAATAATCTATCCTGAAATGAGAACAGAGCCCTGATTAGGACAAAATCACGTTATGTCCTCATAACGAATAATTTATATCGACGAGGTCTCGATGGTACGATTCTTAGATGTTTATAACTGGAAGAGTCAGATTATGCGTTAAAAGAAGTCCATGATGGTGTATGTGGATCACATTCAAATGAATTTTCACTAGCAAAGAAGCTACTCAGAGTAGGCTATTACTGGCTTACCATGGAAAAGGATGCAATTCACTTTTCCAAAACATGTCTTAAATACCAGACACATGGAAATCTCATCCATGCTCCAGCCAGAGAACTTATACCTTTCATTACACATTGGCCATTTCAGCAATGGGCCTTTGACTTGGTTGGACAAATATATCCTAATTCTTCAAATGTACACAAGTTCATCATTATGGCCACTGAGTATTTCACGAAGTGGGTTGAGGCCATGCCGCTAATCAAAGCCACTGGAAAAAAGTGGCTATGTTCGTTCTAAACTACATTATCTGTAGATATGGGATACCCTCTTAAATTGTAACAAACAATGGGGGCCAATTTAAAAATGAAGACATTGATGACCTTTGTGAATAGTTCCACATCACTCAACATTGCTCCTGAAGTTATTACCCTCAAGGTAATGGATAGGCTGATGCATCTAATAAGAATATTCTCAAGATCCTACACAAAACTGTAAGTAAGTCTGATAGAGACTGACATCTACAACTAAATCCAACACTTTGGGCCTACAGAACAAGCATTAGAACACCAACTGGAGCCATGACATTTTACCTAGTCTATGGAACTGAGGCAGTACTACCTATTGAGGTTGAAATCCCATCTTTGCAGATATCTTTACAAGGTCTTGTTACTGATGAGAAATACCACATCGAGAGGGTGAATTATTTAGACCTACTTGATGAGCGTAGACAATAGGCATTTGATCATCTGAAGGTGTACCAAGAATGTATGTCCAAAGGGTACAAAAAGAAGGTCAAACCACAAAAATTTGAGGTGGGGGATCTCGTCCTAAAGGAGAATCCTAAGAACTAGCCCAACAGAGAACAAAAGGGAAAATTTGAACCTAATTGGCTGGGACCTTATGTTATAACTGCTACTTTTGGGACTGGAGCTTATCATCTAGCTAAACCTGAGGGAGACATTCTTCCAGATCCTATCAATACTCTACATTTGAAGGGGTTCTATGCTTGTTGTTTAGCTAGCAGAGCCTGTACAATGAAATAGTTTTTAGAAAATACCAAAAACATTCAGAAAATTGATCCTAAAGAAATCCAAAAAACAATGGAAAAAGTCTTGAAGAAAGGTATCCTTGGTGAAAACCTAGAAAAAAGGTGCCTTGATACTACAAAAACATTCAAAAAAAGCAAAAATAGAAAAAGAACTAAAAAAGAGAAAAGTGCCTTGATGACAACCTGGTAAAACAGGCATCCTGGTTGCAAAAAGAAAGAAAAGATTTTTCCAAGTGGTGAAAACTTGGCAATTAGGCATCACTTGTATTATGCGCTCTATCTATCAATGCATTGTTGATACTAAGCCTTCACGATTACACCTGTGCTAAAACATTGACTTTGTTTCCTAAATAACTATCTTATCCTTGCTTGGGATTTGTCTGTATTTCTATCTTAGGATCAAGACATTCTACACTTGGGGCATCTTTGCCAATTTGATGGGTTGTGTCTGCTAGGTCGGCACAGGTTGGTTTGTCTTGTGATACCATGCTTCTTTATACTTTCACCAAACTATTTGTTTCACAACACAAGGATGAAACAAACATTGCACTAACACAAATGATGTTCCTATGATCTACATTGGCTTGCAAACAGGAAACATACATAGACATGGAACACATATTGGTTGAATTCCAAACTTTTTTGATTGTTGAATCTCTATTATGCTTGAAAAATGAATCAATAGTATTTCTCAATAATACTTAAACACAGTTTGATCTTGGTTTTATTATGACTCTTTTATGTCCTAATGATGTTTTAACTAGGGGCATCTAAGCAATTATGAACTTTTATTTTGAGTGGTTCACAATTGATAGTTGTTATGTCTTCCGAGTTACTCCATGATGTCTACGCAAAGACAAATAGTTGCAAGGATGAGGGGCTTAACATTTTCTTGGTTTTCTGTGTATGCTGATTGTTCCAAATGATCCTATAAATTTCACTAAACTTGGATGTTTATGTTAAGAGCTGCCCCCCTGAGTGGATAGCTGCATATATCTCAATCTTTGTTATATGTAAACTACGGTGAGGTTGAAACAATTTTCTTGTCTATTTTTTGAACTTAGATTCTCACTAAGGTATACGAAGCATAATGTACCTAAGGATGTGAATTTTCAAGGTCATTACGGGTCCAATATCTTTCCTTACACAAAATCTGATATAGTAAAAGGAAGGTGACTATTTTGTTATCCTGGCTTCTATGCCTTGATGCCTAAGTCTATTTTTGACATTTCATCCAATAACTATAGTATTCATAATTTCATAATACTAGTGGGTATTAGTGATGGTTGTACTATCAGGTGGTATCCATTCTGAAAAGCACCCAATGATGATAAGAATGTTACAATATCTACAAATCAGTGACAAGTCCTAAGAGTCTGCATATAGCCGCATTTAAATATTGCATGCTCCCTTTTGAAAGAATAAACATAAGGAATTTGGGCTAAAAAATGATTTCTATCATCTTCTAAAAATCCAAGTTAATTACCTCAATTCAATATTACTGATATCAAATATCATTTCACATCCATAGCATACATTTTGCATTGATTAAAAGAGATAAAGGAAAAATACAAAAACACAACATCGCATTTCATTTTTACATCCTAAGTGCATCCATACATTTTATTTGCATACGAAAAATCAAAAACATATGTTTGCATATTTACATTGTATCATTTTGAAACATATTTATATCAGTGATAAATCCAGAACACAAAAATGATGTCATCATCTAAATATAACTCATCATATGACCAAGATCTAATCACATGTGCAAACAAATCTATCAAAGAAAAGAGACATCATGAAACATGTCAGAATCAAAAACAACTTCATCAAATATATATCTCAAACATGGTATAGATCAAAATATGGCACAAGTCTACATAAAGAGTATGAGAAAGAATCAGATATATATGTGTCATGTACAAAAGAAAGATCTTAGAAGGATCCAGCTATACAATATACATGTGTAAAAAAATATAGAATCAGCTCTGGCTACTCCCCTCTCCCTGATCTGGAGGAGGAGGAGGCGGTGGTACAAATGGAGGAGGAGGAGGCATCGGTCCCTCTGATTGCTGTGCTAGGCATGAAAATGATGTAGCTCTTTGTCCCTCTAGCACTACATCATGGTATAAAGCTTAATAATATGTAGCTCTCTATGACTGATGGACTGCAATCTGAGCCTATTTATCTTGCTTTGCTCTGAACCTCTCCAACTCTATATCTCGATTAGCAAGAAAAGCATCTACTACTGTGATCCTAGCCTCTTCTACAGTAGCTTTGGCCTCTAAAGCCATAACCTGGTCCCTAAGATTCTCTCTCTCCTTCTTGCACTGAGATAATGGGTCCTCATCTCTACCAGAACCCTTTCCTAAATCCTGTCTAGAAGGCCTATCCTGAGATCTATCAGGCTGTCTCTGCTACCACTATCTCTACTATCTCTGCTACTCCCCTGTAAGTAAAGGCCCTGGATCTATCCGAGGAGAAACAAATCTGAATTGGGTGCATCAATCCATTCCACTACCATTGGGAACATCTGTGTGGCCACCCATAGCACCACCACCCCTATCATTTCCACTATTGTCCCCCTCATCTGGAGGAGGATTCCTCCCATCTCTACCTCCACCTCTGCCACCATCTCTCCCTCCATGTCTTCTAGCACCCCTATCTCTCTGGGCTCCTCCTCTCCCTCTGGTGGGATGATCATCAGGATCATAATCTATTGGATCCTTTATACGAGGAATGACCTCCTCAAGCACTGTGAATTGAGGAAATGGATGCTAAAGCATCTCTACTGTGTACCCATCTCAGCAACCTACATCTGAAACATCCAAACAAAGATCCCAATCTACTCCAACAATGTCCCTAATCTCCTGGTGGGCGGTCTCAAAGCTCAGCTGAGCACCCCACAATGGTGCCTCATCAGAGATCTGCACATATATAGTAATGTCCTATATCCTACCCTACCGTCAGCCATACTATCTTAGAACTCAGGTGTGCACGAACCACTCTACAATATATTTGGTCCTCCCAATAAGGTACCTGCTTTGGAAAAAAAGAAGAAGCTATCAAGCATCTGAGGTCCACTCCTCACAATCTAAGTATGGCCTCCAGACTACCTCTGTCATATCATCAAACAGTTGTCGCCAATACTCTAGCTTTCCCATATGGGGCTGCTGAATAAGACCTACATACATATATACATAAGCTTTCTCCGGTGCATGCTGTCTATCAACTATTGGCCGTGTAACAAGGATGTGCTCCCAGGCCCAGATCTGAAGAATCAAAATACCCACAGTCATGCTCCAGGTATAGTGGTACAAAATCTCATGAAGCTCACGGTACATGTGGGCTAGGATACAACTGCCCCATGAAAATCTCCGTCTGTGGATGACCATATGCTCTAGCATGTCCACTCATCCAACCATGAACCCATGCTGTCCTCTGTCTGGCATTAGGATGCCACCAATCAAGCCTACTAAGTATACAGATAATCAATCGTAGTGATCACACATGTAATCCCAGGAGAGTTATCTTCGATCAATAGTATCATCATCTAAATATCGATGAGCTACACCAATCACCATGATAGAAGTTGCCTCGAAGTGCACCTCATGGCCCATAATGGGAACACATAGTATCCTCCATACATCCTCAAGAGTAACTATAATCTCCCTGCTCGAAAGGTGGAAGGTGTTGTAGTCTGAGTGCCATCTCTCAGCAAGAGCATCAACAACCCCCGATTTACCCTATATCAGGTAAATCAATCAAAGATCATAATCCACAATGGATCACTGTCTCCTACTCCTTAGCTGATAACAGTCTAGAAAAGGCAAGCACATGACCTAGATATGTGCCTCTAAATGCGACTACCTCAAAATACACCTATTTTGGCACATACAAAGATAAATCAGTGCTCTATCTACAACAAAGATGCAGACTCCTGATTAGCTAAGTAATTCAAGGTCTGCAATAGACAAACAGTTCAAAATGGATAACTTTCTAAATGCAAAAATGAGATGTGATCCTGGAAGGACAGGGTGCAATCTCTTTTGCGAGATGCAATCCTGGAAATACAGGATGCAAGAGAGAATACTGAGTGCAATCCCTAAAATCTGGGATGCGACCCCAAATGCAGGGTACGATCCTGAAGGGACAAGAAATGAAACATAATAGAATTCAACTTAAAAACCAAGCTAAATCAAGGTAACTAGATGCGATCTAGGAAATCCTAGATGCGATGCAAAAATTTGGAAAAACTAGATACGATCCAAAAAATACCAGATACGACACAGGTTTGACAGGGTGCGATCTAGAATCCTGGATGTGACCCATAATTCAAAAGGCTCCGCAAACTACAGAAAAACATGAAAATGAAAAATACCAAATTCACAGGGTAGTTTTCTGAGTACTTACCAGAGGTTCGTAATCAGTCGGGCACTGATGTCAATGGCTGAGGTCAAAACAATTTTTCTACATGGGGACCACCATCCTCTCTGTAGAGCTCTCAGAATTACTATGGGTAAAAGTTAAAATGAATAGTAAAAAGTTAATTTTTGAGATATATATTAGCCTTTTGAGCTATTTAGGAGTTCCAAAACTCCTCCCAGGAAACTGACACTCCATTTTTATTCTCTTTTTAATCAATTGGGAACCAAATTGAAGGTGCCTAAGGTATTTTATGTAGCATAGTAACATTTTTACGACAGCTCCTAAAAATGCAGATTTGCTCCATTTGTTCCGAAAATCCATCAAAATTGCACATTTCATCATAAATCTTGGTACGAGATCATTTTATCAGTCCCACCACTCACATTTTCACATGGTTAACTTGGTTCTCATGTGTTTACTCTTAAACACACCTTCTTTCTTCACTTCTTCTACTTCATTCTTTCTTGTCCTACCTGTTCCATGCAAGTGATACGTTCTTTCCATTGAGGGATTTTATTCTTTTCCTTCGATTTTGTTCCCAAGGGGGCATGATCACACTATCATCAATAATTTTTTTTCTTGAAACAGCATAAAAATGACTTCATTATCAAACAAACTAGGGACACGACAGTTTCCTTGACTAAGTTGGAACTGTTGCATAGAAAGCTTTGGTTCTCATCAGCTGGATATCTTGTGTTTCCTCATTTTAAAAGATTCTTATTAAGCTCCTGGCAGCTTCATACTGGCTTTTAGACGACAACCAAGTTTAGAATTAGTATTATCAATCTTTGGACGACAACCAAGTTCAAAATTGGTATCTTTAAAATCTTTTATTGACCTTTGGACGACAACCAAGTACAAAGTCAATTATATCAATTTAGTTCGATCAAGTGTGAGACTGATCTCATCAAGCATTTCATTCGATCATGAGAAAAATTCTTAATCTTTTTGAAGTCAAAATACAAAACTTTCTTTGAATCAATGCGCTGCTCGCCCATCAATTCAAAGAGGGGCAAATGTAACCACCTAGATTTGGTCTGTTCTAACTATAGACCCTATTTACCCTAAGTGTGATCATACCCCCAATTATGTTCAAATGACCCTGTTACTGCTTGGCATAATTATTTTGAAATCAATTTAATCTCCTAAAGTGATCAAATCACTAAATTAATTACTTTTAGCCAAAATCAAATAATCAATCAAATACATAGCTAAAATTCAATTGCTCACTTGCAAATGAACCCATTCCCCTAGTCTAATTAATTTAATTAAATTGGCTATAGTCCTATTGATTATTAAAAATTAATTAAATGCTTAAATAATTAATATCTCTATTTTTGAATGAATTAAATAAGTTTTATTCATTTCATTAATATTCCTCTAAACCCCTAACCTAACCCACTTTAACCACTTTTACTCTGGGTTCAAACCTATCCCAACCTATTCACCCTTGCTAAATCTAATTCTAATTCTAATTCTATCCTAACCCACCTCCTAATGTTGTCACATTCCATTAGGGAGTGATTAAGGACTCAACCCACTTGAGAAAGTCAAAGAATCTCAAGATTCCTTTCCTCAAGTCCAGTTTCTCAAGCTTGCCTCTTACACCCTTCGCATGCTTCTTTAAGGATCTTATTAATGCCTCATTAATGGAGATTCCTTAAGCCCATGCCTCTTCAATGCCTTTGGCATTTATTTCTCTTACAATTCATTAATGAGTTTTTCAACTCCATTAATGAACCTTGTCCCCCCTCTCTCTCCTCATTCTTCTATAAATAGAAGGTGTTTTTGAGCACAAATAAGCCCATAATTTTAGATTTAAATGCATTGTTATGCTGTTAGAATAAACATAGATTCATATCATATTTTAGATTTCATGTTTAGGCATTGTTATTTTCATGCTTTTTAGAGCTAGAATGCATGTTTAGGAGATATCTTTCTTTGTTTTAAACTCAAATCTTTAATACTAAGTCGTATATGTCACTGATAGTAGCATAATATGAGGGATGTTATGTTTCTTATCATACTCTTCTTAGTTAGAAAGCAATAGGTCAATTTTAGTGCTTTATATGCTCATCGAACCATGTTTTCCACTAACGTAATGACCTATTGAAGTGTCGTGTTACAGACAATAAGTGCACATTTTAACACACACAAAGGTAGACATAATGAACCAACATCCACTACACAAGTTGTAGGGTATGTGATAAAACCAAATATAAAGTACAATACAATATCCATGAATGTCACAAATGATATAATGAAACAATTATACAACATAAGAAAGATAAGAGCAAGTCTCCGACAATGAGGAACAAGAAGATACTGTGTGTGTGTAAATGGGTACCTGTTGAAAATGACACAAACACTCAATAGGTCATTGCATTAGCTTGAAAGGTTAGTCAAAACATGTAAAACCACTAATATCGGCCTATTGCCTTCTAAATAGAAAGAGTATGATTAGTTGCATATTTAGCCCTCAGAATATGCTCCAAATTAGTGACTAATACTATCCTAGCATGAAGGATTTGATCTAAATTTAAGCTATAAATGAGAAAAAGCATACAATCTAGGTTTAAAACATGAAATGAAAACAAAGAACTAGCATGCTAAAATGGATGAAATGTGAGTCTAGAGTGAATCTAATAGCATAACAATGTAATTTGATCCTAAGGTGAAGGCTTATTTGCTCTCAAAATAG
>MU223242.1:3727318-3764094 GCA_018584345.1 Thuja plicata | reverse complement strand
GATATTAAATTGATTAAAAGAATTATGCCAAGCAGTAACAGGGTCATTTGGACATAAATCAAGGGTATGATCACACTTAGGGCAAATAGGGTCTATAGTTGTGACAGACCAAATTCAGGTGGTTACAGATACAACTACAAGAAGGATCATCTAAGCAAAAGTCATGAATGCTAGATCTCAATAGTAATAAGAATCACTACCGCCCATCCTCGTGGAACCAAAGGTCCACTCCCACCATGCTAAGGAGATAACATCATGCCCACACACAGGAAACAACCAAACAAGAAAGAATAAAGAAAAGGTACAACAGATAAAAAGGTAAAAAGAAGATTTCAAGGTTAAAAGTATGAAAAATCAAGAGACAAAACAAGTGTACCAAATATGCATGTAGGAACCTAGAACACATATAGGGAAGTGTCATCACATAAGTCTACCCTTTAGTTACGCTAGTAGCCCCTCTAGACCCTGCCCCCCAAGTGAATCTATGTGGCTCATTAATGCTTTCATATAAAAAAGGATTCTAACCATGCAAGACCTTGATCAAGCATCTTCTCCCACTCCCATACTTAGCCTGTACTAGAATTCAAGGCATGGGAGAGGAACATATTTATCTTATTAATATTTTATCTCAATTAATTTCATTAAGTTATCTCTTATTAGGTCACTTACAAAGAGTTACCCTAGTAGCCTCTTAGGGCCCTAACCTTGATTGCAAGCCACTTCCCCTCTATGCTCCTAGATAACCTACCCTAGTGATCTCAGCCACAAGACCAAAATAAGATAAAGCAAAAAACATAAAAGACTTCTCGTAAAGCATTAAATCATGAAATTCATCAATAAAAATGTTGGAGCATAACAAAGAATAATACATCCTATACAAGGATCCAGATTGTCCATCCCATAATGGACATCTCAATAAGTCATCCATACCATAATGGATATCTCAATAAACAATTACCAAATGTCATAATCTCATATCATGAAATCGATGATCCTCAATAGTATCAAAATAATCTCTCTCCAACATAGAGTGAATCGTAATAAAAAGATATCATCACTCAAAACATTGAACAATTATAGTATAAGAAACAAGGTGACCAAGTGAACAAATCATAACTCAACACAATACTGGTTGTCACCTCTTATGGTCAAATAAAATAAAGAACAAGGACTCAAGGAACACTTGACATCTCTCACATATGTACCCAAGACAACACATGAACCAATCATGATATAAAAATGTTACGAACTTTCCACAATATGAAACCCAAAGAGCAAAAAGGCATAAAATCATAAGATAGTACAAGTCTGAAGATAAAACTCCCCCAGGGTAAAAAACTACCCACACTGACACTTAACAACACCAAGATCACATGAGAGAAGACATGCATGCATTTGACATATTATTTAACTTCATTTGTATAACATCATTATATTTATTAAAATACTCTTAAGTCATAAATGACTTAGTTAATAACATAAAGTATGCACATGGAACATATATGATGTTTTAGTGAATCTCTATGATCTTTAAAATTACATCATTAAATATTAGACCAGTCATATTAATTATTTAATAATTTTCAAATTAATTAATTTTTAATTAATAAGACTTATTAACAATTTTAACTTTATAACATTGAGTTTTTGTGTGCTTCCTCTATGCACATCCATCGATAATTTGAATGACATAATATAATATCAAGTGATAAAGATCTAGAACTTATATCGATAGAAAGATAATTTAATTTCACATATTTTTCATTCTTTCCATTCCTAAATATAAGGTCATTTAAATGGTGTAAAAAGTAAATCTCTGTAGCAACACTGTTCGAGAATGAAGGTTACTAGTTTGGTAAAAAGACCATAACTATGTTTGGAAGCGTTGGATCGTCATAAAAATCATGAAAAAAATTCATAACAATATTATTTAAAATTTTACTGAAGTGATTTTCTTAATTATGTAATTCAAATAGTTATGAGTGAATGTTTGTCAGGATTCGATTGAAAAATCATGCTCAAATAGGCCTAATTTCACTATAACAGCCAATATTTGACCCTTTTCGTACAAAGAAATCCTATTTAATTTTAATATATGTTAAATAAAATCCAAATGAGTATCTTAAAGTGTCTTTATATTTTTAAGGTGACATCCAAAATAAATTTTATTCCCTACCCTGACTCTTCACAACCTTAATCCAAAAACTTATGTTTTCAAACCCATATCCTTACATACAGGTATCTATAATACAAATAGTTCATAATCAAGTATTCCTACATATAGCTGAAACTTATGAAAATAAATTGTACAATTTGGGAAAACCTTAATGGATATACAACAAAAATGTATCTTTTTTAAATCATTCTCTCCTAGGATTTCCATACAAATTCTCACAAAATGCCAGACATGCCATAAACATAACTCACATGAACACCCTAAGCATTTGTATAAATTTTATAAATAAAATAACTTTAACTCAAAATTAAATCACAATTAAGCAAGCACGGAGAAAAAATCTTTCCAACAGAAACTACAAAAAGATTCAGAAACTTCTACCTTGAAAACGCCAGGTAGACTTGCTAAGAAGAAGAAGAAGAAGAAGAAGAAGAACCAAAAAGTAGACTTCACTCCCAATCTTTAAAAATATATTCTTTAACTTGAACATCTCCATGCAAAACCTGTAATCTGTCTCCTAAAACTTGTGTTCTAAAAAAATCTCTATCTCCTCTCCTTCAAAGTAACAAAAAAACTCTAATAAAATAAAAACTATTCAACTAGGGTTTCTAGGACAACTTCCTAAAAAAACTTAACCTTGAAAAAAGATAAAAGAATTATTTTCTTTGTTTTTCTTCTTATTTTTTTAAAATAAATAAATTTACTTATTTATTTATTTTTAAAAGAAAGAAATACATAATTTCCTTTCTCTTTCTTCTTTTAATATTAAATAAATAAGTACTATTTATTTATTTATTTTCTTTTCCCACATTAAGTATTATATATATATTTTATAACTAAATAAATATCTTTTTTTTTGGTAATTAAATAATTAATTCTCCATAAAACACAATTTTTAATTAGAATTAAAACTTAATTTATTATTATTATTTAAATGTAATTATATTGCATATTATTATTTTAAATTAGAAATAATATTTGTAGCATATTTATAATTTATTTATATTAAGTATTCCTTTTAATTTCTATTTAGACATAATATTTAATTAAATCTTCAAACTTTATCTTTAGACTTTTAATTAAATACTTTAATAAATACAAGTATTTAATTAATCCCTATTAATTAAATATCTATATATTTAAAATTTAATTATTCTCATAAGGTTCAATTATTTAAACTTTATAATTAACCTTTAATTACTCTTTTACTTACACCATGACAAAATACCACATTGACCTTCATGCATGCATACTGAAATCAGACCAAATCAAAATGCAGAAAAGATGCAACAACATAAGCATGCTCAAACAAGGGTTCATGAATTCACCTCACCTTGACAAATTCGAAGAAGGTAGTCAACCAAATACTTGTCCACTATTTCAGGACAAATGAGGGCTTATGTTAGGATTTAGGTTTGAATGTTATCTCCCCTCTCTTATCATTGAGATAATGCGATAGGGTATGCTCATCCTGACAATTCAGTAGAGTCGATGCCTGGTACCTGCAAACCTGCATCACAAAGTTGAGCATGTTCATAATATAAATAATAGATAATGATAGGGATTGGTCGATCATGTGGATCTTGCAATGCAAGTAACTATGTTTCCGTCCTCTACCACATCAGACACATCATATAGAAATGTAAGATAGACACACCACACATCAATATAAAACATATATGCTAACCATACACATGGAAGTATGGGGTCAGTAAAATCATCCTAACATATGCATAATCATCATAAAATAACCACAATATTCTGGTATCAAGATTGAATAGTAAATTATGGATGGAAGCTACAAAAAAGAACCAACAATCATGATATGCTTCAGGAGACTCTTTAAAAGATCCTTGTGCCATCTTCCACTAGACTTAGTGATGAAAATTATATATTAGATTTAATACTCTCTGGTACTCTAGAGATAACATTCCATCGATATGGAATTCCATCCACTGAAGTACAAGATAAAGATGACCCATTAATGATAGTTCCTTTTATAAATTGAATTGGTATTAGACACACTGTCATTGATACTAGTTTAGAACTCAATGTTTTTAGTAGTCATGTTTTACCTAAAATAAAAATGGATCCAAGTTATCTTTCAACTTATTCTCTATCTATTCATGAGTTTGACAATGTTGGTAAAAAAGCTCTAGGTACAATAATGTTACCTTTTCACCTTGTATCCATTACTTTACCTACTCTAGTAGATGTTATACTAGACATTTTACAATACAATCTTCTTCTAGGTAGACTGTAGATTCATGTTAAGGGTGTATTACCATCTACCTTACATAAATCTATCAAATTTATTCATAATAATCAAGCAGTTATGATAGAGACTAATTCTACATCCCTCTATTATTATTATTATTATGAGGGTAAGGTTAATAAGTTTTCAAGTTGTACTACTTATTAAAATTCAATTCCTTCATCATCATCAAGCATTACTTCACCACCACGAGTCCCTAATCTTGATGGTGGTGCTTACTTTCCTTATCCTCAATCAAATGCATGTCTCCATGATGATCAAGGTCCTTTGGATGAAACCAACCACATCCACCCTTAAATTCAAAATATTTCATTCAAACCTTCTATTAAGGATGATCATTCTTCTATATTGCATGATAACATGAACATTGTCAATTATGCCGATAATATTGATCCTCCCCCTTTTGAGGAGTTGCAATCATGCTATGGTCTAGGATTCAATATCATTCCTAGGCATAGGTATAAAGGAAAGGGTCTTAGATACATGGAACAAGGAGTCAAGGTCCCTTTGAAATTAAAGCCTCACTCAACTATGATGGGTTTAGGTTATAAATCTTCTCCTTTGTCTTCATCCACTCTTCCATCATCCAAAATATTTATGTCCTCTTCTCATAATCAGTCAACCTTACATCACAATAGAAAGGGATTTTTCCTACTCCATAGTCTTTATATAAACAGGAGCACATGTTGGTACAACTTCTCAAAGATCACTTGATCACTCTTCCTCCTTCAACACGTAAGAGGCTCCGTGATATGAAAGATGAAGTGAGACACTCTTTTTGTGCATATCATCAAGTGCTGGGTCATTCTACTAGTGAATGCAAGGCCTTGAAAGATAAAGTACAAGAAATTCATGAATTAGGTGTCATAAGTCATTTTCCTATTGACATGTCTACATCTTCTTCTGTGCATGACAAGTGATATTAAGGTTTGGCCCTATCGTATCTTTTCTGCATGTTTATCTTAAGAGCCCATCTTATTTTATTTGCCTTTGTGGGGGGGGGGGAAATCCACTATCTCACCTCATTTTCCTTTGTGGGGATCAATCTGGTATCCATTGTGTCTACCTTTGTGGGGGCCAATCCACTATTTATTTTTACTACCTTTGTGGGGGCTAATCCACCATTGACTTATCAAATATTTCCCTATCATATGCCTATCTATATTTTTCTACGTGTATCAACATGATATAAGTTTCCCTATCACATGCCTATCTAGATTTTTCTATGCATGTAGACACACCATCTAAATCCTCCCTATAAAATTCATATATAGAATTCTCTATGCATGTTGGAACATAATTAAAATCATCTTGTTGTATGGTTATCTAACATAACACAATTTTCTACCCATACTAGTGTAATTTCCTTGACAATGACCCTCTTCCCTAGTGAAGTTGGTTATATTGAGTGTCCTTTTCGGTAGTTTCTCTCCTCCATAGCAAGGTCAATTCTACTAATTGTGATCATCTTCATGACCTCTAGCAATAGAGGAAGCAAGATTCCTAGTCATGTGGTGTCTCTTTGACATTGGTTGCTTCCCTAGATATTGGTTTCATTCTTCCTTGAAGCAATCAATCCTAAATTCTTCTCTCCTTGTTTAGAATTAATCTATTTATTGTTTCTTGTACTTTGGGGATGAAACATTGTAATGAGACAACCTTTTTCATTGAGGTATCTTTAACATTTCTAACCCAAAGCCTTTAGTTTATTTGTTGTGTTCTAACCTAGTGGCTTTGTGGATTTCATGTTCTAACCTTGTTGTCTTGTGTAGCTCTTTCTCTCTAATGCATCTATCTTACAGGTCTTTACCCTAGGATCATGCTTCCTTGGATAAAAGAGTTTTATAATTCCTCTACAATATCCTTTTGGTATTATGATGTTATTTTCTTTTAGTAAAATTACTTTAGAATGCATATTCATTTAGATTCATAAGCCCGCTAAAGTGGGGGGAAAATGTAGAGACAAAAATTGTATACCCCCATTTGCAATTTAGGCCACACTTTTGTAACCATTTTAGTGTCCATTTAAATAGTATTTGAGAAGGTCCATTTCAAACCTTGCATCAAACTTTTCCCTCTTAGGATGATCAGAATCCTTGTCACCAGCTATCTTCCAACATCAACTTGTATTAATCCTATGTTTCTTTTACCACCCATAATTTTTTAGCATGAATAACCTAGGCACTAGCGCATTGTGCAAATGTCTGCATGTCGTGCACTCATCCACCAACATATTAACATTCAAATTTTGGTCTTGTGCATGCTTTCCACTTATCACCCACTTTTATTGGCAGAAACGCCATGAAATATTATAGAACCACCAGGAAGCATTATTTTCCATGCTCTTCTTGTCTTTAAATCTAGGATTTCACCTCCATTCAAACTCTCTACAATCTCTCTAGAATTTCTATCTCTCTCTTGGAAAATCTCTCATTCACTCTTGAAAGTTCTCTTGCTTGCAATATCTTGCACTCTTTTTCTCTCTCACTCACTACAACACTCTCTCACAATGATCTTAATAGAACTCTTTGATTTATATAGCACTTTTGGTAATATCCTTCCACTTATATTGCATCTTTGATAATCTAGGGAGTTTCACATCCTTTGTCTATAATATATTTCATGCAATAGGGGTTTTCCTCCACTAGCGGGGTTTTAAAAAAAAAATCAAAAGTAGGGTAACCATTATATATATTATTGATATAAAAACTGATTCAAGGGTTCAATCAGGAAAGAACCAGTAAGAAAACATGATATCCTTGCCCAATACAATATGCCCAATACAATATTCCCAATATGATATGGGGGTACAAATTTTGACAAAGTATAATCACCTACACTACCCCCACAATATTACTAAATTTGGATAGATGCTTAGATAAAGTGCCCAATGAAGTAGTTAAAAAAATTTCAGAACATAGCCTTCAGTTATTCTTCCATTACACTAGGTCCCCAATTGTCTAAGTTTGGTTGCAAGTGTGGAGACCAACCAGAGGATGCCACATTCTATCCTTGGGTGTTAGTGCCATCCTGCGCAGGCACTACCCAACTATTGATGTCCAAATCACCCCATCCATAAATATACTCTCTTTGGATAGAAGGTTGTTCCCATCCATTGGATTCAAAAGGTTGCTCAATCTAAAAATGGGCTCCTCCCAATCGCAGGGTCGGCGGGTCACGATCTAGTATTTCATGAGCTCAAGAGGAATTTCTTTGTCTTAGAGGGGAATTTGCATTTTCTAACAAATCCAAGAGAGCAATGGCCGTAACCCTAATATTTTCAACCAGCGCATGGCCCAAAATTCTTCCTGAAGTGTGTAGGGCATGTGTGATATAGCGAAGGTTCTACTTCTCCAGGCTGCATTTAAATCCATCAAAAATCACCATTAATTTGTGATTGGACAACAATAGATGATGTGAAAATAGACCACCCACCAATGCATGGCCACACCAAAGATCATAGCTTTTCATAGCCCGCTTAAGTGCATTATTGAGTAGAAATTACATGGTTTGACCCTCTCGTTGGCAATTATTTCCAGCAGTTGAGGCAATTGTAGTAGGTCCATGGCATTGGACAGAAAAATGGCCACAATCTGTGATGGGTATATGAAATGCTTCGACTGGGGCATAATTATTTCTTCTCCAATCACTTGACAAACTGTGGCCCTAATCATCAATGAATGAAAATCAAACATGGTCAGTAGAGCCGAGTCATTAATATGCCACGGCTATACATCCTCCATAATATCAGGTTGCAGACATCTATAGTTTTGTGGCAAGAATTCATGATGATATTGCCCATACTACACACATTTTGTACATATATTCTTTGCTAATTCCATATTTTTAGTAATATGCTAGTGAAGCTAAACTATGTTAATGGTAAAGAAATATAGCCTTTATAAAATGCCAAGCTAAAATTACTACAAAATTCATTTACGACTAAATTCCCTATTATATTACATCATAAATCTATACTGCACATCCAGCCTTTGGAGGAATTAATTTGCACAAGTTCCCTGTTATCCTGTTATCAAGCATGCAAGGTAAATTTAAAATTTGTTTTGTTCAATCACCACGTGCCTACTGTGTGTACGAGGGAAAGAAACTTGATATTGGCAGCTCGTATTCCCCATTCCCTCATGTTATAAACTTCATTGAATGATGTGACATGTACTTCACAAATATACTTGTTTTTCTCATAATTCTAAAGTACACCAGCTTATGGTCATCATGTGGCTTCCACACAAGAGTAAGGTATATGTGGAAAATATCCCGACTAACAATCTGACTATGAGTGCACCCGACGTCATCCCCATTTAAACTCAAACCACTGAATTCGATCTAGTTTTGAGTTTTGAATCTATTAAGATCAAGTTTTGAAGTTTAGTGTCCTATTTAATTATTATCTTTGGTGTTAAGGAAAACAAATCCAGCCCATCGCTGCCCATATTGGCTGAATAGTCTGGCAGTGTATTACCTTTGTGCAACATATGAGATATGCAGACTTCTTTGAAAGTGTCAAGAAGTTGCTAATTTTTTGTAAGACGGATGTTAGATGGAAACTATGGGATTTTTGTTTAATGTAGGAATTAACAATAACCATCAAGTCACCTTCCACATAAATCTGTTGGAAGCCTCCAATTTTAGCCAAAACAAGACTAGTAAAGAGGGCATGAGCTTTTGCCATTTTATTTGTGCCTTGGGGGAGAGATGGGGATCTTATAGCCAACACTAAACCTAGGTGGTCTTGAATGCAAACTCCAAGCCCTTATTTACCTAGATTTCATCTTGAAGATCCATCAAAGTTGATTTTAACCATCCCTTGAATAGGGGGAAACCAATAGACTGAAGATCGGTCACTTGCATATACTGGTGCTAGTTGATGATACCATCCAATTGGAATCCGAATGCCTTTCCATTAT
Source organism: Thuja plicata (assembly GCA_018584345.1). NCBI lineage: Eukaryota > Viridiplantae > Streptophyta > Pinopsida > Cupressales > Cupressaceae > Thuja > Thuja plicata. The sequence continues at coordinate 3,754,718 of MU223242.1, read as the reverse complement.
CAAATAATTTAACTATCCCACCTTGACATGACTGGATTGCATTTGAGTTTTGAATGGATAACATTCACCAATTTAGATATTGATCTTTCCAAATCAGTAAGAACGGTTTGGATATGGGAAGATACTTTGCAGAAAATTATTTTGTTATGTTCCCACCATATTTCCCATATGACAAAAGCTAGATTACATTTCCATAGGCCATAGAATAGGGAATTTGTGTATAGTTCTGGTCATGCCTAGAAAAGATCCCATAATTTTTTGGGTAGTGGAGTAAAATAGTGTAGTTTACCAAGAACAAAAAACCAACATTTCTATGAAAAAAGGACAATTCAAAAATAAATGATCCACATCTTCATTCACTAAGCCACAAAGTAGACAATTGAAAGGTTTTGAAATATAGAGTTTATGTAGTTTTTGATTATGGTAAAAATAGGTTTTGAAGGGGCCCCAAAACCCTTTAACAAACGAGAAGAGAGATAGGCATGAAAACCCAAAGAGAAACTAGCTGCCCCAAGGAGAGGAGCAGGCTACAAAGGGACAACTCCCAGATTTAGCAATAAGCACCTACAAAGAAAAAAGAAAAAAAATGCTCGAAGAAAAATAGAGAAAGAAAGCCTCCAGCATCGAGGTCAAGACATAGTCTTCAAGAAGCTCTTAGAGTCCTCCAGCTGAGTCTGCATGGTCTTCACATTATCTTTCAGCCTCTGAATATCCTGATCATCAACCTTCTACTTCTTTGACCTAGTACAGGTACTAGGTCCCGTCTGATGGGTAGGTTCAGTGAGGTCAATGGTATTTTTGTTTCCTTCTAGCATTTTACTCAGAGTATTCAAGTTCTCCAGAGTAGACTTCATACCTGTGTTAACCAGGCTAAGAAAATGTTTTAACATTTCCTCATTCTTCTTGTCTTCTCCTGGATAGGTATCATAGCTATCTCAACTGCTTTTTTAATTTTTTCATCCATATCAGAACCGTAATCAAGCACACGGGCATTAGCATTGTGAGAAAACTCCTTCCTAAGATTATCAATAGTTTCCTCGATCATAGAATTCTTGTTTTCCAATTTGATACATCTATTCTTAAGCTCAACCAAATCACTCTGCACCCATTTGTCCAGATTATAACTGTAGATGGATTTATTTTTAGTAATCTCAAGGGGGGTCATGATGATTGTTCTTCTGAACTGCGAATCCATCATTCTGATTTCACTTTGAAGAGGTTGGGATTTTCTACCATGAGGGATTCTCTCACTATCTTCCTCCTTGTTCTCCTTCTATGAGCTGGGGGAATTGTGAGATTCCATATTTTCCTCTCCCAAAACCCTAAAGCTATTATCCCCTGAGTTGTCTACATTACTATCATTAAGATTAGTATCAGGCTCTTTGTCATTATTGTCATCATCCTCTACCTCAATCTCAGTATTTTCTTTTCCTTCAGTATTAATAATCTCTAGAGCAGGGTTAAGCTTCTCCCCTATTTTTTGATTATCCTAACTTTCCTCAGGACTATCCTTGACATTTTTTATTTCAAGATCCTCTGAATCCTTCTCCTCAGGGGTCTGGGTAGTGGGATTAGGCACAACATTAGTATCCACCTGAGTATTCTTAACAACCTCAGTCTCAATGTTCTGGGGAATAAGCTTCACACCTTCGGGCTCCAGGAGTATAGGGCTAGCTGTGGGCTCCAGGACATTCTTATTAGATTCAGAGGCAATGAAATCACGAGGGTGCTTATCATTGTTCAACCCTTCTAGAGGCTTAGAGGAGGTCGGCTCAGAGAGCGAAATTGCTTTCTTAGGTTTAGGATTCTTTGATAGAGATCCGACATTCTTCCTTTTTTTAATCTGGGTAGGGATAGGGTCAGGAATGTGGTCTCTAGCATATTCAGCAATAAGGAAAATAAGCCCGACATGGAGAATAGGGAATTTCTTCACTCTATAATTAGTGATGCTTTGGTTAAGTGAACAAAGGAGAAATTAGGGAAAAGAGATACATATATCATGTCTGAAGTGATTAACTAGGGTGAAATGATAATTATAGACCCTAGAGAATCTCCCCTCAAGAGTGAAGTATTCCATTATAACTTTGATGACAGAACCCCAAATTTTATCAATATTATCCATATCAACATAGTCTTTCTTACCTTTAACCATAAGAGCCCTCTCCTTGTCAGTGATAGGAAATTTCTTATAAGCTCTGGTGCCAACCTTCACCTCTTTCAAGTACTTCAGACCATCCAACGGGAGACCAGTAATATCAGAAAGGAGCTCAAGGCTGAGGCTAAAATATTTTCTCGCAAGATTCACCGTGCCCTTATCCCAGCCATCATCAAAGGCTTTGGAGACATCTTTGTCAAAACCATGGAGTCTCTGAAGATACCGGTGAACATGGCCTTTCTTCAAAATTCTCCACACTTCCTTATCTTGCTTCCACTTGCATTCCACGGGCTCTTCTCTTCTGAGATCACCACCCATGGCCGAATACTTCACCTGTTCTTTTTTCACAGACTGAGAAATGTTATGATTTTGGTTGTTCTTTGGCAAAATAAGGCTATTAAACTGATTCACAATCCTCATCACATGCACAAATTGGCCAAAGTTACTAATGATGATAGCGACACACATTAAATTTTAGGCTTTCATAATGGGAGAATGATTCCACATCTTGGAAATGTACTTAGCATTATTTCAAATGTCATTCAAAATCCCCCCGATCTGAGATGAGTTAAGTGATATCATTAAAGCTCTTTTTAATGACTCCTTTATTCCTGATTTTATTATAATTAATAAATGAGGGGACCACATCATTACTCATAGTATTATCTTTCCATTTTTGAATCCCCTCGCTTTTGGCTCCAATATTGGCAAGACAATCAGCAACTTGATTGGTCTTCTGATAATTATGAGATATGTGGAACAACTCAAAGGATTGGACTATAGTTTTAATTTTGAAAATGATATGCTCGATAGTATATAGAGTTTATGTAGTTGATCACTTGTTAAAGCCCTCTTTTTCAATGCAATCCAAGAAAAGTAGCCATCCTTAAGGAGGGTTACATGGTTCCAACAAAACGAGAAGGCATGATTAGGGACTGAAGTAGTCATTTTCTGCTGAATAAGTCTATATCCTTCTTTGATAGAGAATTTTCCATCTTGGATCGGTGCCCAAAACAACTTGTCCTCCCTGCCTGAAAGGTAAACCACCCATTATGAAAGAATTTCTTCCATTCACTTTTTTTCTTGAGGTGGAAGAGGAAATTCATTTGGATCTTTCCACAACACTTTCTTGGAAAAAAAGCATAATGCTGAAACATAATCTACCAAAAAATTCCCCCATGTGCTTTCTGAGGATGCAACAATGTCATCTATTACTTGTAGTTTGGATAAGGGGGGAGTGTCATTCCACAAGTCATGCCATAATTTTACTTTCTCACCATTATTCACTTCCCAAGAGATATACTTGGATACTATCTCTCTTGAGGATATCATGAAGTCCTAGATAGCCGATCCTTTAGGGGGATCAAGTATACTAAAGATTCTTGATGGACAATTGTTATCTAAGTATTTTTTCTGCATAATTTGGCACCACATAGTATGTGGTTTGGTATACATTTTCCATACTAATTTCCCTCCAAAAGCTTTATTTTTATTTTTCAAATCATGAACTTCAGTCCCACCCAATTGTTTGACCTGTGTCATGTTTTCTAGAGAGACCAATGTGATTTTCTTACCCCCATTCATATTTCTAGTCCATAAGAATTCTCTCAATATCTTCTAAATTGTGTGAATAAATGAAGTAGGAGATTGTAGCACTGATAAATACTAATTAGGTATAGCTGACAATACTATTTTTACAAGTAGAATTCTACTTGCCAGTGATAGCCATTCCATGCCACAATTCTTGATTTGATTCGTTCAATGATGGGCATCCAGTAACTTGTTTTATTTTCCCCAATAAAAAATGAAATGCCAAGGTATACAGATGGTAAGAAATCAACTAAAAATCCTAATACACTGACAATCCAATTGGAAATAATCTGATTGGTGTTGAAAAAATAGATTTTTGATTTATTAGGATTAAATTTTTAACCCGAGGCTGAAGTTTACAAATCTATTTTATCTGTTTGGCTTCAGCAACATTAGATTCTCCAAAAAGAAGAGTGTCGTTTGAAAATACGGAATGTGTGACTGTGATGTCTAACTCCCCAATTTGTGTGCCTTTCCAACAACCTACTGCCTGCTTATTCTAAATATGTCTTCTAAATTTTTCCACCATGATAATGAAGATGATTGGTGACAAAGGATCACCTTGTCAAATCCCTTGTGTAGATCAGAAGTAACCTGTCGTTACCCCATTTATCAAAATTGAGAACCATGCAACTGATATATAGGCTTTGACCCATTTACACCAGCCTTTGGAAAATCCAAACTTTTGCAATACTTTGAACAAGAAGTCCAGGCACACTCTGTCATATGCCTTAATCATGTCAAGCTTGATGAAAAAATTTGAAGATTTACTGTGATTAATTGAGTGTAGGGATTCATGAGACAGTAGTGCTCCTTCCATTGTTTCCCTCCCAAGAATAAATCCTCTTTGTGGTGTAACCACCCTAATTTGGTCTTCTCTGACTAGAGACCCTATTTTCCCTAAGTGTGACCATACCCCTAATTATGTCAAGACAATTCTTCAATTAATTGGCATAATTCATCTAAAGAAAATTTAATCTCCTAAGTGATCTTATCACTAAATTACATTAATTGCCTTAGAAAATTAAATAAAATAAAATCAATAAATCAAAAACAATCAAATACATGGCTAAAGTAATTAATAAAAAAGAATTAAATAAATCTTAATTACAACTCCTCACTTGCAAAAGGGAAAGTCAATTCCCTAGCCAATGAGAGTTAAATCACTTGGTTCACCTCACATGGATCACCAAAGATTCAATCTCCACCTCTCTTCAACTTTCAATCCTAACCTCTCATTCATCAAATTATTCTATAAATGGAACGAATTTTGAGCTTAATGGGCCCCTAATTTTAGAATTAATTTGCAAACTTATGGTACTCATATTCTTAGAGATTTCTTATTGCATTTCAGATCTAACAGTTAGCATTGTTATAATCTTTCAATGAGAGCTCTAAAATGAACTTTGATTGAGAATTTTAGCTTGCATTTAGATTAAATTTTCCATTCTAAGCATGATATTGTCACTGATTTATGCATAATCTGAGGGCAATTATAGCATATTTCATACTCTTCTTAGATAGGGAGAAATATGTCAATTTTGGTGATATATATGTGCTTTTCTTTTGATATTTCATGTTATTTCACTAATGCAATGACATATTGAAGTGTTGTGTTGCAGCTAGCATATCCACAAAATACACACACATGTGGCAGTGACACAAGGCTTAGTATCAAATAATGCATTCTCAAGTATATTTCCTTCATTATTATCTTGTAGATTGTATTACATAATGAAATCGGATGAAATTCTGCAAAATTTTTGGGTGAATTCACTTTAGGGATGATAGCGATATTAGTTTTATTGAAGTACTTTAACATGGATTTAGTTTTCCTAGATTCCTCTATAACACCCAGCAAGTCCCATACCATAAGATCCCAACATTATTGGAAGAATAAATGAGTAAATCCATTTGGTCCGGGAGATTTTTCTGGAGGTAATAAAAAAACAAACTTTCTAAGTTATTGGATTGTAAAAGGGACCACCAATCCCAAATTATCAGATTCTGTCACTATAGTCAGTATAGCATCTAGAAGTTCATGAAGAGGAATGTCTAATGGGATTCTCTAATTATGTGGGGCTAAAATATTTTTAAAGAACCTTACTCCTTCCTCTTGAATACCTTGGGCATCATTTATTGGGTTTCCAGTGTCTGCATTACAAATGGAAAAGATCTGGTTTGCAACAACTTTTTTCTTTGTTGAAGCATGGAAGTATTTTGTATTATTGTATCCCTCCCTCAACCATAGCTCCCATGAATTTTTCCTCCAATATACCTCTTCTCTACTATATAGTTCTTCCCATTCTGACTGTAGTGCTTTCTGACTAACATAAGTGTCATTATCCATACCTTTCTTAATGATCTTGTCAAGAGTGCTTTCCAATTGTTGTTTGACTGTCTCTTTCTCTCAGAAAATATTTTTGAATACTATTTCATTCCATTTTTTGATCTGTATCTTGGTGTGTTTCAGTTTAGATGTGATCATGAGGCTGATTTAAGGCCTAATCTAGTTTATAATTTCATGTGTTTTTATGCTTAAGACTTGAGAACTTCATGAGCTTTCATAGGACTTCTTCAAACTGTTTATGCTTATATTTAAAAAAATGCTATATATATGTGTGTGTGTGCATTTTAAGTTCATGAATATGTTATCTATATGTTACATAGTTATATGGAATGAATCTTCTATCTTTTTCGTCCGACATTAAGTTGGGTGGTTTTTCTTGTAGCCATGTGATAAGAGAAAGATAATGAAGAAAACTTATTATAGATTCTATCTTGGATATGTATGCACACTAATTTCTTGCAAAAAATGGTGAATCAGTGGGAAAAGAAGAATTCAACATTGATAGATGAAGTGGTTCCATAAAGAGAATAACTATTTTTGGGACTCGTGATGATTCCACCACTCCTGGTCGATAGCGATTTCTGTTGCAGACTAGGTCAATACGGAGTAACAATCATTACAAAGTAAATCCAACAATGATGTATTCCTAGATTCATGTGTAATTAAATACAACTTGTTCCTGGGTTTAATGATGTTGATCGTGTATCTTAAAGATTTTCATATCCCTGATGTTGGGGAATCCTAGTTGCAAGGAATTTCTATTTTAAAAGTTGTTTTTAAATAAGCTGGAAGTTCTAATTCCTTAGTTAGTTAGTTATTACGGGAATCTGTTTGTAATCCAGTAATGGAGAAAATAAAATCTTGTTACTACATTTTGTATCTATGTTTTATGATTGAATAAATGAGATCTTCAATTCTTAATCTCCAAGTTTTGTTTCATTCACTCTTTTGTGGGGGCCCACGCAGGAGGTGAACTTAGTTCATAGTTCAGTAGGAATTAGTCTTAAGTCATTTGAAGCATTTAGGACTTTGTTTCTCCTACAGCCATTCAATAATTGAACTATTGGTTTTTCCTGTAGCATAAGCAAGTATTTAGTTTACTATCATAGCATGTTCTTAGAGCTTTAGATTAAACTGCCGATTCTATTTCCTAGTTTAGTATCTCTTTCAGTATTTTCATTACGTAAATAGTAATGACACCTAAGATGGATTAGAGAATATACTTTGTTGATACCATTTGAAGCTTACATCCCTGGTTGATAATTCAAATGAGTTCAGTATGTTATATATGGTATGATAAGGATGTCCAATCTTTAGTTACAGGGGTATTATACTGACTAGACATTTTTGGCACTGCTGCCTGGGATGGTGTCAATCTAATCCAGACTAGAGTCATTGTCTTAGTTTAAGTTCTTCTTTATTCTGTATGCATAGAAGAAGAGATCATCTTGGGATATTCCTTCCTCACCATAATCAGGCCAAACCTTTTGATATCCTTAACCCTGAGCTTGAGTATCCCCAAATTGTGAATGTAGAGATTGAAGAACCATTTGAAAACCCATTTTTTGACACCCACGAACAACTACCTTCACCATCATCTTCTGACTCGTCCCTGAATTTGAACGAACATTTTTTTAAACCCGAATATCAACTCCAGTAGCCAGGCCCTCCTCCAAGAATGGCTCAACCTATATTTCCTTTCCCCATTCCTCCTTAATAGGGTAACCAAAATCTGAAGAACATACCAGCCTCCACACTTCCAAAATTTTATGGCCTTATTACTGAAGAACCAAAGAACTTCCTCTTTGAGTTTGATATCCTCTATGGGAGTTATGACTATACAACTAATTCCCATAAGCTCAAGTTGTTTCCCTCAACTCTTAAAGAGGCTTCTCTAAGGTGATTCATGGGGCTCAAAGATAATGCTATAGAAGATTGGGACGCCATGAGAAACATGTTTCTTTCCAAATATAAGGGGTAATGTAGGGGTTGAGATTTAAAAGGGGCTGAAATTTTAAAAATGTCTCAAAAGGAGGATGAAACCTTGGAGGATTATGTCTCAAGTTTTATGTTCAACTTGCAGTGGAATACCCAGCATCAGTTGAACAAGGAATCCAAAAAGCATCTTTTTCTCAAAGGTGTCAATAATGGGAGTATAGAAGCTTTGGACCTTATGTCTGGCAGTGAAATCACTCATAAGAATTAGGTAGACTTAAAGAATATATGTCTGAACTATTCAAGAGATAATGTTAAGAAGGGTAGGGGAATTAGAGATTTTCCTCATAACCCCAATAGTTCAGGAGTATCAAAGATGGAGCTGTCCAATCTTCTGTCCGATTTCAAGAAGGACATCATTAATGATGTTGCTATGTAGCTGGATAGTATGCAGGCATGAAGGAAGAAGGAAGATTTTGATTCTATGTTGGATGAATATTTTCTGCATTGTCAAGAAAGGAAGAGAAATTGCAAGTGCAAGTCTGTTGCAAGTTTGGAGTCTCAGCCGATGCATACCAAATTCAAAGTTGTTGATGAAAAAGGGTAAGTGCTCTATGTTTCTCAACATAGGTCATGGGCCCCAAGAACAAGTATGGCACAATACCCTCTTCAAAATAATAATAATAATAGTCAATGGAAAACTTTTTAGAATATAGGTCCCCAAGGATTTAGTGGGCATAATAATTGGCAGCAACCTCAGCAAGGTTGGCAACAACCTCAGCAGGGTTGGCAGCAACCTTAGTAGGGTTGGAAACAACCTCAGTAGGGTTGGCAGCAACCTCAACATGGTTGGAAACAACCCAACCAATAGTCTAGCCAGTCTAATCAGTAGGATTTAATGCCTCCACCTCAACAACAAGCTATAATGCCTCCTCCTACAGTCAATAGCAATCCACCTAAGCAAACCCAGTTGCCAACACAACATAATCCTAATGCTAATAATAAGCCACTAGCTCAGCAGCAAAGCTATGCCATCTCCTTGTATGATATCCGTCTAAGGTCAGGAACTACTCTTGCTTATGCTCAAACGCCTATAATAATAGAAGTTGAAGAGTCCCCTTCTAAGATGTGTATGTGCCAACTCCATAGGCCTCCCCTATAGTAAAAAAATCTCCATTTCCTCAAAGGTTAGTAGACAAAGCTGAGCCCCTAGTGAACCAAGTAGTAGCTGATTTTCTCAACCAACTAAAGTAGATGACAGTAAAAATACCATTACTTGATGCTATCAAAGAATTTTTGGTTTACACTAAGGCTATTAGAGAAGCTTGCATCAAACAACCTAGGAGAAAGAAGAAAGATCCTAAAACTATTCATGTTGTAGGGCAGTTGTCTGATCTTATGTTGGAAAAGTTAACTATTCTATTCTGACCCAGGGAGTCCTGTAGTTACAGTCACCATTCATGGAATGCAAGTTCAAAATGCCTTAGTTTATTTGGGTGCCTCTATAAATTTCATTACTATGGAGGTATTGTCTCCATTGAATATTGTTGGTCTCAGAGATACACCAACCATCCTACAACTTGCCAATAGTTCTACTGGAAAACCAGACAAGATGATAAAGGATTTCATAATTACATTGCACTCTTGGGAATATCCAGTAGATTTTTTGTCCTCTCACCTAAAGCCGATATGGGAGGGTATCCTCTAATCCTAGGGAGACCATGGTTAGCCTCTGCTGATGCCTTCATAGCCTATAGGTTAGGGAAGATGAAAATATCTAATGGTATCCATACTAGTAACTTGACTCTATATTCCTTTTCTCAACCCATGTTGCAAGATGATGATGTAGTATGGCCACAATTAAAAGATGCTAAATCAGAAGCCAACTCAATCCATCAGCTCATGATGATAGGTAGAGATCCATTTGTAGCCTCTAGGGAAGATGATGAGATAATTTCATCCATTGTCATGAATGAATATGGCTCTCAGTTGTGTTCACAACAGGACTATATCTTGGAAACTATTTTTCCATCTCAAAATGCACCTCCATACTCACCATCCTCCCACTTTCTTCATTTTTTATTAACCCATGAGATGGATTATCCTCCAATTGCTCAGATATCCATGTTGGATAAGGTAACTAAAATGGAAGTTAGTCTAGGGAAAGAGTTGAATGTGAGAAATGCCTTGTCACTACCACACCAGAAAGATATCCTAACGTTGCTACAGGAAAATTAGCAGGCATTTTCCTGGGATTATACAGACATGAAGGGGTTGGATCCTAAACTTTGTACTCATCGGATCTACATTAGCCTAGAATATAAACCTGTACGGCAGCCCATGAGGAGAGTTAATCCTTGTTGGAAATGAGATAAGTAACATTTCAATCAGGTCTGGTGTGAACAACATATTGCAATTTTCCAATCATGGATATGTAGTTGGTCTGATCTACCTCTTTTGAATCATCATCCTTAGACAATTTTTGTCTAGTACACATGGGTTTTCCAACAGGTTTGGAATCTTCCATTACAAATTTCTTAAGTATCTCCTTGATATATTTTGATTGATTAATGTAGATACCATCCTTCATTTGATGTACTTGTAATCCAACAATGAATTTGAGCTCACCAAACATAGACATCTCAAATTCTTTACTCATAACTACAGAGAATGATTTGCATAGGTCATCATAACCAGTGAATAATATGTTGTCAACAAATATCTCTGCTAACAATATTTTTTTCTATGTTCCTTCTTTGATGTACATGCTACTATTATGATTGGTTCTTTGAAATCCAATACTTACTAGATAGCTATGCAATATTTCATACCAGGCTCTGGGCGCTTGCTTCAGTCCATACAATGCTTTGTGCATCTTGCAAACCGTATTCCTTCTACTAGGATCAAAAAATCCTTCAATTTGTTCAATGTACACTTCTTCTTCTAGGATTCCATTCAAAAATGTAGATTTCACATCCATTTGATATACTTTGTATCCTTTATGTGCAACATATGCCAGAAGAGTTTTGACTCCTTCAAGTCTTGCAATAGGAGAAAAAGTTTCTCCATAGTCAATACCCTCTTCTTGAGCATATCCTTTACAAACTAGTCTAGCCTTGTTTCTAGAAACTTTACCATTTTAATTCATCTTATTTCTAAAAACCCACTTGGTTCCAATCAGATTCTTGTCCTTTGGCCTAGGCACAAGAGACCAAGTTTTGTTCTTCCCAATTTGCTCAATTTCTTCATTCGTTGCCTCTATCCAAATTTCATCATTCAATGCATCTTTAATATTTCTAGGTTCAAATTCACTTAGTAAGAATGTACCTTTGAGTTTGTTCCTTGTCATTACACCTTCTTTTTGATCTCTAATTATCTTCTTAGGTACATGATGCCTTTTAACATATTTTGAAAGTACTGGATCCTTCAGTCTAGATTCTGGACTTGATCCACTAGGTCTGTCATTCTCAAACATTCTTTCCTGTTCCTCTGTATGATGCTCGGGTTCCACTGTATGTGACTCAAGTTCCTCCATCTGTGACTTGGTTCCCTCTGCTTGTGACTCAATTACCTATGTCTATGACTCAGTCTCTTCTACCAGCAGCTCGGGTTGCACAGTTTGCAACTCAGGTTGCACAATTTATGCTAATATATTTAGTGGTTGATAGTTATGTTGTCCAATCACCATTTCTCGAGTCATAGGTATAGTATCAGGTTCATGATACACAAATTTCTTGTAGTCTTCAGGCTCTTTACTGCTCTTCTCTTCACATTTTTCTGCAAACTCATCAATCTTGGCATGTACACTTTCTATGACTTTATGAGTAGTAATATTCAGACATTTGTATGCTTTTCTTTTACATGAGTAACCTAGGAATATTCCTTCATCACTTTTTGCATCTAGTTTTCCATTTCTTGCTTCCTTCAAGATGTAGCATCTACTTCCAAATACTTTGAAATAATGAACATTAGGTTTATATACATACCATAATTCAAAAGGTGTCTGGTTACTACCTTTCTTTAGTTGAACTCTGTTCAAGGTGAACATTGTAGTGCTAATGGCCTCCTTGCAGTATTTGGCAGCAACATTCTTTTCAATCATTAGGGTTCTGGCATAATCCATCATGGATCTATTTCTTCTCTTTTCTATTCTATTTTTTTGTGGTGTACCAGGTGCATATACCTATCTTTTGATTCGTCTCTCATTACAAAATTCATTGAACTCATTAGAAATGAATTCTCCTCCTTTGTCAGATCTTAGGCATTTTAGTTTCTTTCCTATTTCCTTTTGAACTCTTGCAAGATACCATTTGAATTTTTGAAAAGCTTCTGATTTCTCTTTGAGAAACATGACAGTCATCATTCTGAAATGATCATAAAAAATAGAATAAAATACTTCTCTACAGTATAGCTTTTTGTTCCAATTGGTCCACATAGGTCAGTATGTACCAATTCCAAGAATTCATCAGTATTTTAATTCTTGCTTTTGAAACTTGTCTTGCTCATCTTTCCAATTTGACATTGTTTGCATATTTCTAAATCGGGTTTCTTCAAAATAGGAATACCTCTGAATCTCTTGTTCTTTCTTATGTTTACCAAATTATCAAAATTTACATGACACAACCTTTTATGCCATAACCAACTTTCTTCTACTTGTGCAATAAAGCATGAACCTTCAGTGAGATCAAGATAGAATAGATTACCTTTTATTTGTCTGCCAGTTCCTACTAGGTTCCCTTTACCATCCAGGAGCTTGTCGTTACCATTCATGAATTCTACCTTGAAGCCAAATTTGTTTAGCTATGCTACACTAAGTAGATTTCTCCTCAATCATTCAACCCAATAAGCATTATCACATTTGATTCCTTCTGTCAGAATAATGCAAACTTTTCCTCTTACAGGGCAAGGTTCATCATTCCCAAAACTAACACTCCCACCATCATAGTGTTCAAGATGTTCAAACTTTGTCTTATCACCAGTCATGTGATGAGAAAAACCACTATCAATTATCCATGTGTCATTTTTATTGATATGTGAGAAAAGTGTTGTCTTTTCATCTTCTTCATATGACTCATCCTTAATAGAAATATAAACCATTTCTTCTTCTTCATCACTATCAGAATCTTTATCAATATAACAAGACTTCTTACCTTTATCCTTGTAGCTTTTGTAGTTCTTGAAATATTTCTTGCCTTTTAATTTGTTGAAATTTTTCTCATCTTTGTCTTCTTTGTTCAGACACTTTGCAACAATGTGTCCAACCTCATTTCATGAAAAAAAAATCAATGGTATCTTTCCTCTGTATTTTCCTTTTGTATCTCTTCTTGCAAGTAATGCTTCAATGATGTCAATATCTTCATCATCAGATTCTTCATCACTGTCACTTTCATTCTGCTTCCCTTTTGAGTATCTATCCTTCTTACCAAGGTTCAATTTAGCTTTGAATGCAAACTCAAGATTGCTAGAGCTAGGAGAGTAATTTTCAAAGTTGTCCAACTCAAAAGTTGTAAGCCTTCCCACTAATGTATCCAAATTTATATCTTTATTGCACCTCATCTCTTGAATAGATGAAAATCTAATAGAATAGATAGGAAGTAAATTTCTTAGTACCTTTCTGACCACTGTTGTATCTTCAATTATTCCACCTGTAGCTTTGATGGCAATCACAATCTTCTTGATTCTTTCACTGTATCTTGTAATGTCTTCTCCTTCTTTCATTTTCATCTGGTCGAATTGTGCTCTTAGAATTTTTTCTTTGGCTCTCTTTAAATTTTCATCTCCTCCATGAATGTCCTCTAATTTCTTCCACATATCATAGGTTGTAGGGTAGTCCTTGAATTCATCAAATTCTGAGTAGCTGAGTGAAGAAGCTATATCAATCATCATTATGTTATGAAGCTTCCATTCCATCATCTGTTCCACAGTCATAGTCCTTGTTGGTTCCACATATTTTCTTTCCAAAAATTGCAAACCAACATCTTTGATAGTAGATAGATGTAGCTTCATCAGCTCCTGCCATGCTAGGAAGTTGTCTTTGTTTAGCTTTGGGATCTCCCTTCTGTAATACATCTCTGATCTTTAGCTTAGGGCTTGAAACCTTCTTTGAAAGAACTTGAAGCTCTATTACCAATTTTTGGAAATGAGATAAGTAACTGAGAGGGGAGGGGTGAATCAATTACTCCAAAAAAAATCCTTTGTCCCTTAGATGTCTTAAATACTTTAACATTGTTACTCGGTTAATTAAGATATTCTTCTGTAACTCGGGTGTCAAAGAAATCTTTATAATATCCAATGCAATTATACTTTAGTGATAAGTGCAGAAACATAAAGCATAAAAAATTAACATAAACATAGGTGACACCAAGATTTAATGTGGAAACCCAATATGGGAAAAACCATCAATGTAACTAGTTACTATTTTTCACTCTTTTGAAGTGAGCCTTGTTAGGAGCCAACCCTGTTAAAGGTTACAATAACACACTGTTAGGTGTGACCTTGTTAAAGGATTTAATCACCCTATGAGGAATGGCCTTGTTATAGTTCTTCAACACTTCAACATAGAAATGCTATGTTTTGAGAGGATTTACAAAAATATTTTTAAGTCTACTCTGTTAAGAGATTTGAGATCACTGCTACAATTGTTAGAGAGTTAAAATGAATTGACCTATATGTGTAAGCAACTGTCTTTACTAATTTAGATCTTTTTTCTGATTATGACTGGATCCTTTCTGATCAGATGTTCTATTGCATCTCCAAGTGATTTGTACTCAATCAAAATCCTATCTAATTTTGCCTTCACTCTTCATATCACAGAATTCCACACTTCTGCTTTCACACTCTTTTTCTTCTTCACAAATTCAATCCAAACTTGACCTTATATATATATATGGTAAGCCCTGTCAAGTCAGCTTGAATACACTTCTAAATAATAAATCACAATTCAATCGGCCTCATATAACCAATTAATTATAGAATATAAATCACTATTAGTCGGCTGCCATTGAATGCCTGATGATGACTGAAATGCCCAAGTGACTCGGTCAACACTAAACTTCTTCAATGCCCAACTGAACTCGATCAACACTAAAATAACTCATTCTATTCACCAACTATGCTTGATCTAAATGTAGAAATTTGTGTAACATCACTACATAAGTGTAAATACATGTGTAACATCAATGACAATACACAATTGAATAATTGTCTTCAAAAAATCCTATCCTAAGAGACACAGTCAAGACTGAGCTTCAGAAGTTGTTAAATGCTGGTTTCATCTACCCCATCTCTGATAGCCAATGGGTTTCACCCTTAGTTATAGTACCCAAGAAATAGGGTAAATGGAGAGTTTGTGTGGACTATAGGGAGATAAATAAAGCTATGAAGAAGGACCATTTTCCACTACCATTTATAGACCAAGTCCTTGATATTTTAGTTGGAAAGAAATATTTCTCTTTCCTAGATAGGTTTAGTGGCTACAATCAAATCAAAATAGCTCCATAGGACCAAGAGAAAAACACCTTTACCTGTCCATGGGGAACCTTTGCATATTCTATCTTACCTTTTGGCTTGTGCAATGCTCCAGCCACTTTCCAATGAGCTGTCATAAGTATCTTTTTAGACATATCTGCTGACTGTATGGAAATTTACATGGACAACTTTACTGCCTATGGGAATACTTTTGATGAAGCTAAAGCCAATCTAGAAAAAGTACTCAGGAGATTTCAGGACTACAATCTTTCTCTCAACAATGAGAAATGCTTCATGATGATGGAGGAAGGTGTTGTTTTAGGAAATTTCATCTCCTCACATGGTATTTAGGTAGATCCAACAAAGATTGCAGTAATCATCACCCTATCTACACCAGAAAAGAAAAAGGACGTCAGGAGTTTTCTTAGGCATGCTAGATACTATAGGAGGTTTATTAAGGACTTTAGTCAACTTGAAACACCCCTTTTTAACTTATTAAAAAAGGATTATGAATTCTCCTGGACTTTTGAATGTGAAAAATATTTCCTGCAGCTTAAGGATGTTCTCACAATAGCACCAGTATTGAGAGGTCCCAATTGTGGATTTCCATTCCATATTCACATAGATGCCTCTGACTATGCCATTGGAGTAGTACTTGGCTAGAAAGAAGATGCAATAGAGAATGCCATTTATTTCATCAATAAGAACCTGCAGGGAGCAAAATTCAATTACACTATGATAGAGAAAGAATTGTTTGCAGTAATCTATGCACTAAATAAATCAAGGAATTATATTACCGATTATGAGATATTTTTCTGTACTGACCATTCAGTGATCATGTACCTAATGAATAAGCTAACCATATCTAGGAGGTTGGTTCGATGGTTGCTACTAATGAAAGAGTTTGATATTACTATTGTGGACATGCTGGGGAAAGCCAATGTTGTAGTTGACTTCCTCTCCCGCTTGCATGTTCTTGATGATGCTGTAGCCATTGATGATAGTTTTCTAGATGAGCATATTTTCCTGTTATCAACACAAAACCCATGGTATGCTGACATTACAAACTATCTCACCACAGGGAGGACACCAACTCACATCTCTTCCAAGGAACAAAAATTGTTGGCTGAGAAAAGTTTTAACTTTTCTTGGATTACTGGATTCATGTTTTACACTGGTCCAGATCAAATAATGAGATGATACATCAGAGAAGATGAAACTTATGATATCCTTTAGGCATGTTGTGATGAGCCATGTGGTGGCCACTTTGCAACAAAGAGAACATTGTTCAAAATTTTGACCACTGGATATTATTGGCCAACTCTCCATAAGGGTGCAGCTAAATATACTAAGAAATGTGATTGATGCCAACAAATGGGAAGGCCTACTAAAATGGATGAGATGCCTGTGCAGTCATAGGTAGTTGTGACACCTTTTGACAAATGGGGAATTGAATTTGTTGGACTAATTGAACCTTCTTCTCAAGGTAAGTCTTACATTTTGGTCAGCAGTGATTATGTCACTAAGTGGGCTAAGGCTAAACCTATGAAGCATCCTAGGGATAAAATGTTTCCAAATTCTTGTATGAATTAATTTTTACAAGATTTGGTGTCCCTTGGGAGTTAGTGTCTGATCTGGGAGCTCAATTTACTTCCAACCTCATAGATGCTTTAATAGAATAGTATAATATTCGACATGGAAAGTCATCTCCTTACCATCCACAAGCCAATGGCCAGGTATAAGTCACTAATCAATAACTGGAGGCCATCCTTACCAAGAAATTCTCTTTTCATAAAAAATATTATGCATCCAAGCTTCCTAAAGTACTCTGGGCTTATAGGACTACATGGAAATCTACTACCCGATTCACCCCGTTTCAGTTAGTTTATGGTAAGTCTTCTATTTTACCAGTTGAATTTGAACATAAAACCTTACGTACAAAAATAGAGCTCAATATAGATCTTATTGAAGCTCAATAGGAGTGCGTACTCAACCTAAATAGTCTTGATGAGTGGAGGAAATCTGCTTTGTCTAACATAGAGTTGGTGTAGCAACAACGGAAGCAATGGCATGATTAATTTATTAAGGATAAGACATTTATAGTTGGTGACTGAGCACTCTTGTATGATTCCAGATACCAACACACTCCTGGTAAGTTTCAAACGCACTAGTTGGAGCCCTATGAAATTTTTGCTATTCCCAATGGTGCTATTCAGTTGTCTACTGTTGATCTTATCCATTTCAAATTGCTGGATAATGGTCAACGAATTAAATTGTACCATAAACCTCAGAGATAGGAGGAGTTCTTGCAGAAATTTCAATTTGATAATGGTACCAACAGGTTATCCCTACCAGAACCTTACAAGAAATGTGCAGTATATGTGATAAAATATTTGACTTGTGAGGGTCGTCAAGGATACCTCCATGCTGTTCCATTCAAATTCTTAAGTTGTCTATGACATGATAATCGGCTCATAAACATTCCCAGTTTCTTGTTCAATATCTTGAAGAAGATGGATTCATTGGTACAAGAAGGTAAGCCTAATATCATCTCCCACCATTGTCTGATTAAGTTAATTGTTGAAAAAGCCTTAAGAGAATAGTCAGACATGTCATGGGAAGATTTTATCTTGGGGGAACTTGAGAAGGGAACCCTAAGTCCTTTAAGGTATAGAGTGGGGAAAAGGGTCCAAACAGAACATGGGGTTTTCAATATTATTGAAGAATTAGAACCTAGGTCTTCTTAAAGAAGAAAACCTAGGTCTAAGAACCCTAAGAATTCTCTTGAAGCCTCTACATCTGGGTCGGCCCAGAATAAGGGTAAGAATAAAGTTTCTAAAGAAAAGGATTCCTCCCTGACCAATGAAAATAGGGCTCATGTGAGGGGAGAAAATGAGGGAAAACAAGTTACCTCTGGTTCTTGTAAACACACAATTGGAAAATACCCTGTAGCTACAACCGCTTCTAAGAAGTGAAAAATTGCTAAAAAAAAGGAGGAAACCCCATTGAGGAGAAGCTGTAGGAGGAAACAAAGTACGACCATAGATACATCACCGGCAAGTTCAGCTATTGACCCTGACATTTCTGAGTCAAGGGAGCTAGAAAGAGATGAAATGAGAGACAGTCAACAAGAATTACCTAGTGTGTTTCCTAAAGCTGAAAGAAGGTAGTTCCCTGAGGATAGAATTAATGTAGAATGTATAATAATTGGGGATGATTCCAGCTCCAAGGAACAAACCTATAGGTTTTAGAGAAGGGTTTCATCTTCCCATGGAATTCAAGTTGATGACAACCTCATTGATTCAGACAATGATGTGTTGGAAAGTTGACACTCAGGGTGTATATGACTAATTTTGTGTTGTCATTATGGTAAAAAAGTCACATGAAGTTTTGTCAAGTAAACTTGGAAGATAAAATTGGCTAAGTATAGAAAACAGAACAAAACATAGATATACAGCTGATCAGTGCACCAGCACACATGCGTAAGATCTAATCAGACTATGCACCTCCATACTTAAGCTTTATGATATGTCATTAAGCTTAGTCTATACATGCATGGTATGGTATGATAGTACAGAGAAGTTACAACAAGATTAAGTGCCACTAGCAGTTCAGAAAACAAAGTATGAAGCCGACCTCAGATTTTGGACTAGCGTATAATATTTTATTTTATAATGGCCATGCACCTATTGTAATATGTTTTTAATTATGTCTTTAACGCTCATGTAAACACGCTTAAGAAAAGTTGTTTGGAAGCGTTGTGTATGTTGTTTTTGGGCCGACTAAGGTCTTGTTTTTGGTCACGTCTATTTAGGCATGTATATATACTTAGACACACAATTTTGTATTAGGTGCAAGAGTGATAAATAAGAAGAGAAGATATATAGAAGATCAATATGAGAAAATTAGTATGAAGTAGAATTCTTCAAGAGATTAAAGCATCAATGCATAAAAGGAGCTAATCAAACAACAGTGTCATTATAATAATTCATCTTTTGATATAGTATATATCTATTACCTGAAGGTTGTAGCCTTCATCGTATTGGGCAGTGAGCCTTACACCTTTAACAGGGTTTTGTAAAGACTCCTAACAGGATCATTGTACTTGTATTTTAAAGACTTCTCCTAACAGGGCAAAGGAACTCTAACAAGTTTATAAGACTAGTACAATAATTTGTGGGTACTAATTCCCACCGGGGTTTTCTTCTGATCAAGGTTTCCCCATAAACATATCTTGTGTTATGTGTTATGGTGTTATATTTCATTTGTTATCTATTTGATTTAAGTTTCAAGTTGCTAAAATAAAGATAATTGACAAACATTGATTCGCCCCCCCTCCCAGTGTTTCTAACAATTGGTATTAGAGCTTTGGTCCTCTGAAAAAAAGTTTAACCACTTGAGGAGATCATGGATTCAGCAGAAGAGAAACATCTGAAAAAGAATCTTGAAGCAGCCCTAGATGACCTTAACAGATCTGAAAAATAAAATGAAGAACTTAAACTAAAAGTTGATGGCTCCCAAATGCTTATCAAAAAATTAAGAAAAGATCTGAAAGATTTCTCTACAAATGATTTGGGAAAAATGGTCAAAAAGCTGAATGAAAAAAACATGTCTCTGAAGGACAAGATTGAAGATCTAAATGAACAACTTACAAATATCCTAACAAATATTGAAGAAAAGACCAAATAAATTAAACAATTAGATGAAGAACTTATGCAAGAAAATATGAAGATCTTGGAGTTGGAAAACATCAAGAAAAAGATAGAATCTGAACTAACAGAAGTAAAAGACAAAATTGAGAAATTACACAAAATTTTTGATCTAATTCAATCACAACTTTATGCACAAAAGCTAAGAGGTGATACTACTAGCGTTGGATACAGTGTAGCTCAAATTGAAATCAATGCAATGCAAAAAGGAAAGAAATCACAAGAAGAATCTACAGAAGCAAAGAAAATTGAGAATCTTGCAGAGGGTAAAGTTGAACCTCCTAAAGATGAACACAAGATAGTTAACTAAACATGTTATGCCTGTAACAAACATGGACACCTGGCAAGAGATTGTAAAGAGGTAAGACCTTTCAATGGCTATTTTTATTCTTGTAATAAATTTGGTCACAGGGTTATACATTGTAGAACAATTCAAAGAAATCAGTCACAACAGAACCAAAGAAATATGACTCAATACAATTAGAGAAATCAACCTCAGAGAAACTATAAGAACATTACATGTCAGATATGTAATTATAATGGACACATAGCTAAGAAGTGTAGCATGACAAACAATATCAATAGACCTCCAATCATATGTCACTCATGTAACAAAGAAGGACATATCTCAAGGTTTTGCAGGTCTAGAACACAAAGACAAGAAAAGCCTAAAGGATCATTATTTGAAGAATTAGGAGAAGTCAAGTTTGTAAAAGCTACAGAAGATTCAGGTAAAATATGGGTTGAAGTAAAGAAAGATGATGCATTGACAATGTTAACAAAGTAGCAGATGCATCCACAGTGGACACAACTTCTACTTCTGGTTAGATGACCCTCATGGTCTTAGGGGGAGCTACCCTAGCTCTAAACCCCTGTGCGGCTGGTATAATCACCTTTATGTATGCGCCTATGGATTCATGTAATTAATGATGCATTGAGGAAGTATGCATGAACACATAGCCTTGTACTTTGACAAGAACAAAGATTTAAATTCTTAGTATAAACCACATTACAACATTAAGCATTAAATGCAAAAACTCTTTATAAGTTAGTAAAAGATCTTTTATCTTCACTTTTGCATTTGAGATCAAAGCAGTCGAAGAGCATAGGAGAATATAGAATCAAATCATTAAAAGATAATTGTTGGTTGGTTATCAAGGTGAATCAAATTTGAAATGGAACCCTAATGGACGTGTCATTTCAAAATCTCTATGAAACCCTACTTAAGCAAGTTACAAGTAAGTAATGGCTACTCTTATAGTGTTTCACATCTCTAGGAAAAAGAGATATTTTTTTAAGAAGCATGCGTTCAAGTCTATGTTAGATGAAGTAGAAGGGGAATTCTCCAAGACTCCACTAGGAGTCATGCATGTAGAGGACATACACACTTTTATCTACTGTAAGAAGGAATCTGTGGGTGACAATAGCATAACAACGCTCATGGAATCAATGATGAAACCAGATTAATCATTCAAGGATGAATACTCGCATCTCACTGATAACCCTATTTTTGAGTATACAAATGCGCATGATTTATATGAACCAGAATGAGTTAAAATTCTACTCAGTAGGATTCATGATGATCTATATTGGATTGGTGAAGTTCCTATCCACATTATTGCTAGCCTCATTTGTGAGATGACTAGACTCTCCAAGGTTGGACCTATTTTTCTTACTTGAAAGGATGTAAAGAAATAGGTTGAGCAAGCTTTCTTGTCTAGGAGTGATAGGCGCGGGATGACTGTTGATCCCATTGTGGAAGAAGACATCAAACTCCTCACCATGATACTTGGTTAAGTGTTTTAGCATGAAAGCAGACTGAATAGTGTATCTGCAACTACAATTCTGGCAGCAATAATGATGGCAAGAGATAACACACAATATGATCTCTGTGAGATATTGTACGCACAACTAATTGAGAACATTAGAGCTATCAAGCATGACAAGAGAAAAATATTCAGATTTGGCTCTTTTATTATCTACCTATACTTTCACATTGTTGGTAAAGTTTCTAATCTTTACCTAGACAGGAGAAAACCTACTATGTCACAAATTTCATTAAAAGCTACATCAGAAAGCAGTGTAAAGGACTCTATGGATATGGAGATCAAGACATTTAGGATCAAGATGCAAAAGAGGTTCATAATACTAGAAAAGATAGTTGAAAAGTAAAAGGACACCATATGCTTCATGGTGGAAACTGACTGTACTTGCATGGAATAAGTTAAGGCAATAACCAAATGGATCCACCCACTTGGTTATGAAGTTGAAGAATATGTGTTGGAAGGATATGCACAAGTTCTTTTGTCTGTGCCTTAAGACCCAAAAGAGCCTTGATGGGGCACATATAGAGAGAAGACAAATCAAGTTGATTCTATCTTATACAGTGCTGATAATAAGAGGAAGGCATCAAGGATTACATCTAACATCCTAAAAGTTCATGGGGTCACACAAGAAGACCTAGATAAAGCTAGGGAAGATAAGATTGAAAGAGAGCTTAAATAAACACTTGCAGAAGTCAAGTCAGAGAAATCAGATGATATCCACAAGAAGAAAAAGAAGAAGTCTAATGAAGGTACATCTATGACCTCAACTACTATTGACCTAGAATCCTCTCCACCTTCAATACCAAGCAAACTAAGTAGAAGAAGGAAGCAAGTTCCCACAGGTCACCCATCTTCAAGGACAACACGGAGAAAAGTAAAGAACACTCAAGACCCTCCTAAGGTAGGATTCAGACCTAGTTTGACAGTCTTAAGGAACATAATCATTAATGAAGGAAGACTAGATTCAATTTCAAATGTTTATGACAAGTACCAAGAAATAGATAAATCAGAAATACATTCCATGATTATCTCTCATATTGTCAAGTTTAAAAGGCCAGTATTGGAACTCAAGACAGTCATTCCAGATGAAGTATGGAACATACTAGACCTAAAAAAAAGACAATCAATAGAGGAAGATATGAGGATTAGAGAAGAAACATTAGACAATCTTCTCCCTATTTGCTCACATGATGAGAAGGCAATTCTGTTAGATTTGGTAAAACCTCATCTAAGAACCAAAACAAGAACTCTTCATATTATGAACAAAGAGTATGAGTTGATTGGAAAAGAGACTAAAAGATATTTTGAGCAAGTATTTTTGGATAGACACATGTATCCATCAATGATGCCTACAACTAAAGTGACTCTAGTTCCCCCCCAAAAAGACAAAGAACCAGAGATTCTTAATGTGCCTATGAAAAGTCCATATGATTCAGTGCCCAAAGTTACATCACCCTCTAATACAGTCAAGGATTTAGATGAAACCATTGTGATAAATGATGTTGAGATCACCATGTCAAGCTCAGAAAATGAATTAAATAAGTTTGAGGAAGCATTTGTAAGTACTGAAGAAGCTGAGAAGGTATGCACTGATAATACTTCTTTGCAGCAAGAACAAGTTCATTTAGGAGAAACAACAAGACAAGATGAAGAAAGAACAGATGAACCTAATATGGAGATCCCAGTGAAAAGTGAATATATGGATAGTCAAAATTCTATATTCACTCCATCTATCAAACCATCAGTATCATTGTTGTCAAGCTTGACCCCTGACTCAACAAACATAGATGCATGGGGAGAAGAAGGTCTGATTAAAATAAGTGTACTAGCCATGGAGAAAGCCAAAGAAAAACAAGTTATGAGAAAACCTATCTTTCTGGAGTTAGTAAACATTCTGAATACTCTAGTGCCAACATAGAAGAAATTGGCAAATATTCAATCAGTGGATGATGTTGACAGCATCCTAACTTGCTTCAAAGAAAACTTCACAAGTTTAGTAGACTTAGCTACTAAAACTGCAGAGGAGAAGTACAAAAAGGAATGATTAGATGAATTGATAAAGAACTTCCAATTAGATCTAAACTCATTGAAATTGGTCAAACAACTCTGAAAGAGTTAGCAACAAAAGGAAGGAAGGTGATAACAAATTGTATGGATAGATGCAAATTCACTTCTAAGCACATTAAGAAGATTGAAGAAGCATACATATTGGTTGAAAACATCAGGAAATCAACAGAAAAATCCTCCCAAGACATCAACATCTGCAACAACATCTATCAAGGGTAGATAGAAAAGATTGAAAAAGCCAAGATAGAGATCAATAAGATAAGGACCAGGCAGACCCAACTGAAAAATGCACTTGCACCCTCCTTAGTTGTATTGAATGAGAACATCAAACAGATAGATACAACCATTTTCACATATGATCAAGGCCCCTGCATGGATCTGACAAAAATGGAGAAGCTTACATATGCATTATGTACCCATCTTCAAACTATTGATGCACTCAAGGCATTCTGGCAATAAGAGATCAAGAACCTACATATTGCATACCTAGATGTGTACTCAGAGTAAGGACTTAGGTCTTTCATTTTTGGCACCTTTGTCATTAATTTCAAAGGGTAAGTAGTGTATATTAAGGATTTCAATATATATATTTGAAGTTATGATGTACAATAGACTTACAATTTTTGTTGTTAAGTAAAAGATTAAGTAACTTGGCCACATTCTTTTGTTTCCATTAATGACAAAGGGGGAGATTGTTGGAAAGTTGACACTCAGGGTGTATATGACTAATTTTGTGTTTTTATTATGGAAACAAAGTCATATGAAGTTTTGTCAAGTAAACTTGGAAGATAAAATTGGCTAAGTATAGAAAATAGAGCAGAATAGAGATATTCAGCTGATTAGTGCACCAGCGCATGTGCGTACGATTGAATCAGACTATGCACCTCCATACTTAATAGTTATGATATGTCATTAGGCTTAGTCTATACACGCATGGTATGGTGACAGTACAGAGAAGTTACAACAAGATTAAGTGCCACTAGCATTTTAGAAAATAGAGTATGAAGCCGACCTCATATTTTGGATTAGCGTATAATATTTTATTTTGTAATGGCCATGTGCCTATTGTAATATGTTTTTAATTATGTCTTTAACACTCATGCCAAATTATTTGGAAGCATTGTGTATGTTTTTTTTGGGCTGACTAAGGTCTTGTTTCTGGTCGCGTCCATTCAGACATGTATATATACTTAGACATGCAATCTTGTATTGGGTGCAAGATGGAGAAATAAGCAGAGAAGATATCTAGAAGATCAATATGAGAAAATTAGTATGAAGTAGAATTCTTTAAGAGATTAAAGCATCAGTGCATAAAAGGAACTGATTAGACAACAGTGTCATTACAACAGTTCATCTTTTGATATAGTATATATCTATTGCTTGAAGGTTGTAGCCTTCATCCTATTGGGTAGTGAGCTCTGGCAGTGAGCCATTCACCTTTAATAGGGTTTTGTAAAGACTCCTAATAGGGTCATTGTACTTGTATTGTAAAGACTACTCCTAATAGGCAAAGGAAATCTAACAAGTTCATAAGACTAGTACAATCATTTGTGGGTACTAATTCCCACCGGGGTTTTCCTCTGATCAAGTTTTCCCCGTAAACATATCTTGTGTTATGTGTTATGGTGTTATATTTCACTTGTTATCTATTTGATTTAAGTTTCAAGTTTTTAAAATAAAGATAATTGACAAACACTGATTCACCCCCCCTCTCAGTGTTTCTAACATGATGTCATATCAGGGGAGTGCTTTTCTATAGAAGAAGACATGCTGGATTCACCTCCTACAGTAGCAGGGAGGAGTCAGTTTAAAAAAAATTCCAGTGTTGATATTAGCTTTGTAAATCAGATGGCTGAGCAAGTTTTAAGTCAAGGATTGAATGCACTAGCTATAACTACTCAGCAATGTGATAATTTTGAGCAGTCCATGGTAGTATGGAGGGACCTTGCAAAGGATGCACATCCAAGTAATGAGAATCTGGCTGATATAAAAGTAGCAGAGGAAAATATTGGTGAAGGTACTCTATCATATGTCCCTTGCCCTATGACATTATTTTCTATTATTTTTTGACTGAGAAATCAATTAGTGATGGAGAGAGAACAATGGAGACAACAAAAGAAGGTTTTGCACCAAGTCATTGATTAGACTTATCAAAAACTTGTGGAAAAGGAGGAAGAGGTGGAGAAACTTCAAGAGAAACTAACTAAGGTAACATCAGTTATACCTAAGTTAGTGAGCTGTAGGTTCCCCTCTCCTATTTATGCCATATTTCTTAAAGAATAGTTGTTAAATTATCAATTGACTAGTATAATGTGAAATAAGTCTCCATTGTTAGAAGATCCCCTTGAATTTTTCCAAGCTTTCCATAGTTCTCCTGCAGTAATGCAAAATCTGTTATGTGAATTTTTCCTCCACAACCTGGTTGTACGCAATAATAGGAACTGTAATCCCTTGCTGTATGTCAGGGATATCCATTTAAGAGCCCTTATGACATGGATTCAAAATGAGATAAGTAGGGAATCTCAAGCCAAAGATTATAGGGAGTAAGAGGAAGAAATTCCTCTCTACTTGAGGCTAGAAGCTAAAGACCCCAAGACTTATTATTATGATTGGATGAAAGTGGCTCAATTAGAAGTAAGAATTAAAATCATTGATCCTCTTAGAAAAAGGAATCTTTTGATGTGTATACTCAGATGGATGAAACTGAGTTTCCTAAAGCAAAAAAATCAATTCAATGGAGCTTGATCAGCATGAATGAGGACTTAAGAAACAAGGAGCCACATTCACCCCTTAATTTCATAATGGAAAATAGGTGAGCCCCATGGTATGTTACCTTGGGTAGAGTAAGGAAGAGTTACTGGGTTCCACTTACATTTTAGCCACCCCTGCTTATTTCCCCTCTATTGGCCTGTAACCACCTAAATTTGGTCTGTCGCAACTATAGACCCTATTTTCCCTAAGTGTGATCATACCCTCGATTTATGTCCAAACGACCCTGTTACTGTTTGGCATAATTCTTTTAATCAATTTAATGTCCTAGGTGATTTTTATCACTGATTTATATTAACTATTATAGCCATACAATTCAAATCAATTTCGACCAATCAGATCAAATCAAAATCAAACATGGCTATAGTATTTGATTATAAAGGAATTAAATAAATCCCTAAATCAAAAACCCACTTGCAATTAACCCATTCCCCTAGCCTATTTAATTTAATTAAAATGGCTATAGTCCTCTAATTATTAAAAAGCAATTAAATTGTTTAAATAATTAATTCCTATATTTCTAAATGAATTA
>MU223242.1:3686116-3724084 GCA_018584345.1 Thuja plicata | reverse complement strand
TGCCTTATTAATGCCTTAGGCATTAAAGGCTCTTACATGTTCATTTATTGGGCCTCCTGATTCATAAATGAACCTTGTCCCCCTCTTTCTCTCCCATTCTTCTATAAATAGAAGCCTGTTTTGAGAGAAAATAAGCCTTCACTTGAGATTAGAAATACATTGTTATGCTATTAAATTCACTCTAGATCCATATTTCACTAATTATCTCATGCTAGTTTGTAGTTCTTATTTCATCTTTTAAAGCTAGATTGCATGTTTTCCATCATTTAGCTTGTTTTTAAATAAAAATCCTTCATGCTAGGTTGTATTCGTCACTGGTTTATAGCATATTCTGAGGGCTAATATGTTGTTAATCACACTCCTCCTAGTTAGCAGGCAATAGGTTGGTTTTAGTGGGTTCTATATATGCTTTGCATGCTTTTTACTAACCCTTTTGAGCTAATATAATGACTTATTGAGTGTTTGTGTTGATTCTGACAGGTACCCATTTACACACACACATGGCCAACTCAAAAAATTTGGAAGACTATGATATGACAAGGGAAGTGAGAAGGTGAGAGTCACATAGGGACACAAAAGGATTCTACTAGAGCTTGGCAGGGGGAGGTATTGGTTAGAGTACAACTACAGATCACAAAATGACATTGAGGGTAAAGAAGTACATGTTTTCTAGAGGACCAGCAAAAGGAAAAGCTGGGGGAAATGATGAGGCCGATTTAAGGCCTAATCTGGTTTATAATTTCATGTATTTTTATGCTTAAGACTTGAGAACTTCATGAGCTTTCATAGGACTTCTTTGGACTGTTTATGCTTATATTTCAAAACTGCTATATATATGTGTGTGTGCATTTTGAGTTTATGAATATGCTATCTATATGTTATATAGTTATATGGAATGAATCTTGTATCTTTTTCCTCCTGCATTAAGTTGGGTGGTTTTTCCTGTAGCCATGTGATAAGAGAAAGCTAATGAAGAAAACTTATTATGGATTCTATCTTGGATATATATGCATGCTTATCTCTTGTAGGAAATGATGAGTCATAAGGAAAAGATGAATTCAACATCGAAATAAAAAGTGGTGCCATAAAGAGAATAACTATTTTTGGGAATCATGATGATTCCACCACTCCCTGTCAAAAGTGGTTTATGTTGCAGACTGGTTCAATACAGAGTAACAACCATTATGAAGTAAATCCAACACTGATTCATTCCTAGATTCATGTGTAATTGAATACAACTTGTTCCTACATTTAATGATGTTGATCGTGTATATTAAAGATTGTCATATCCCTGATGTTGGGGAATCCTAGTTGCAAGGAGTTCTATTTTTAAAGTTGTTGTTAAATAAGATGGAAGTTCTAATTCCTTAGTTAGTTAGTTTTTACAGGAATATGTTAGTAATCCAGTAATAGAGAAAATACAATTTGGTTACTACATTTTGTGTCTATGTTTTATGATTGAATAAATGATATCTTAAGTTCTTAGTCTCTCATTTTTGTTTCATGCACTCTTCCGTGGGGGCCCACACAGGAGGTGAACTTAGTTCATAGTTTAGAAGGAATTAGTCTTAAGTCATTTGAAGCATTTAGGACTCTATTTATTCTGCAGCCATTTAGCAACCGAACTGTTGGTTTCTCTTGTAGCATAAGCAAGTAGTTAGTTTACTATCATGACATGTTCTCAGAGCTTTAGATTAAACTGTCGATTCTATTTCCTAGTTTAGTATCTCTTTCAGCATTTTCATTACGTAAATAGTAATGAAACCTAAGATGGATTAGAGTATATACTTTGCTGATACCATTTCAAGCTTACGTCCCTGGTCGATAATTCAAATGAGTTCAGTATGTTATTTCTAGTATGAAAAGGATGTCCAATATTTAGTTATAGGGGTATTATACTGACCAGTCATGCAAATTGATGCATTCTGAATCCATCACAGTATGGTGTATTGACCCACCATTGTTTAATAAGTGGAAGGAAAGTTGGATTTTGAAGCCACATTATTTCAAATTTGAAATATGGCTTATGAGTGAGTCCATGATTCATTGATGTGAATCCCACTTGCATATAAATGGGGAAGTGGTCTGACCCTGTATGTGGCATAATTTATGATTGAAAAGTGATATTTAATAGCTTCCATTCTTGGGAAATAAGAAATCTATCTAGTCTAGCTACTATCTGAGAAAAAATAGCCCTCTTATTAGTCCAAGTGAATGATCCATTAGTAATCTCTATATCCATTAAATTGTTGTCTTCTACAAAGTTGGAGAAGTCATGCATAGTTTTCAGCGGAGGGCAGATACCCCCAGTCTTTTCAAAGCTATTCAATATTGCATTAAAATTGCCTCCAAATATTATATGCTGGTTGTGTTGAAGTTGTATCATGTGAGTCAAATCCATTCACAAGTTTTTTTTATCCAGTGTTACCATGGGACCATAGATATTGATCAATATGAAAGATCTATAAAAAAAATTCATTTTTAGTAATTGCCAATTATCCTTCTGGTTTAGTAGCTGATCTTGCACTGATTTAGGATCCCATAAAAGAATAATACCCCCTCAAGCACCTATCCCCAGACTGTGAGCTTCTTTCCAACTTGACCATTTCCCAATTTGTTTGGCAAACATTTCCTAAGACATCTTAGTTTCTTGAAGTAGAATAATATCTACTTTCATAGAATCTATCTCTTGCTTGATTCTATATCTTTTTTCAGAGGTATTTAAGCCTCTAACATTCCATGAGGAAATCTTCATTGTTGATAAGGAGAACTCATAATTCTCCTTGTCACTCTTTTAGATGGTGTGAATTTACCATCTAGTGTTTATTGAATACCTGCTACATTTTATTCCTTAATTTTTATACCCTTTGGCTTTCTCCCTCTCTTCTTGAGTGTTAATTTTCCTTGTATATTTTGGTTAGGGGTTTGTTCAATTTATAGCATTATTTTATGATCATATGTAGATAGTGAATAATTTTTCTTTGTGCTATATGTGTCCTTGTCTTTATGCTGAACCTCATCATCCTATTTTGAATCCTTTTCTACATCCACAACGCTATTGATCTATACCCAATCCTTTATCTGCTTGTTAAGTTCATCATCAAGACCAAGCACATCACATTCATCTACCCTAATATGATGTGAATTATTATCCATGTGTATGTCGTAAATGAAGCTCTGGTCAATCCCAAGGTCTTCGTGCATATCATGGTTGAGCTTGCAAGCATCACATAAACATCATTGAGTCTCTGTAACTACAACATTACTTGCCTCTATACAACTCACCTGAGCATTTACTTGAATGAATGAGGGAGTTATGTTAGTATGTAAGTAGCTTCCTTCAGTTTCTTTTATGTCTCTTGGTTTATTATCCATCTCAACATCCCCTTTAAGGTTCTGATTATTGATTGAAATTTGGTTGTTCTGATTATTGACTTAAACCTACTATTCTTGCAAGACTTGGTCAATTTCAAAGAACTCTCCATCTACTTCTACCATTTTGTAAATCATTTTGGTGGCCAATTCTATAATTTTATGTTCCGATACCTTCCTTGCTTTAATTTCTTCCATTGCATGTTTTCTGAGTGCATCCTACATGTTAGTTATGGTAATCAGGTGTTCTTGAAACATTAACTAGTGGACAATGTTATCTGCTTCATGAGAAGGTGTTGTTGATTGTTTCCACTTTAGATACCTTGATCTTGGGAGAGGTTTTTGTGGAGATTATTTTAGGGACTACATGCTCAATTTGATGTTTCTTTGATAATGGAAGAAGAAATTGAGCAAGTTATAACATTGAGATAGAAGCTCGTGGTCTATAGTAATTATGCTTTCTGAAAGAGGGACCAATGCAAAGATATTGTCCTCAGCCAGATCCTAAAAAGGGCCATGAAGTGAGCAGATTGTAGGGTCCAAACAATGGTCCTCACATACCATCTCCTTTGAGTGTGTCATCTTCATACATTGCGTGTTGAAATGCCCTAATTTATGTTGATACTTGTGGATAGTATCTTTGTCTTGCAGAATAATAGTTTGGTTCCAAACTCCCCATTTTGACTGAATCTTAATTTGGCTGGGAAAAAAATCTGATGGATCAATGAGAACACAAACCGTGATATCATGATGAGGGAAATCAAAGGGGATACAATTATGTTTAACAAAGATGCCAATTTTATTGGTAAGAATTTCAACTATTTCCAGATCTCTATATACTAGAGGTAAAAGAGGAAATGATATTCAATAAGGGAAGAAACAACAATCCTCCTTATCAGGTTTACAATTTGGAGTCCATATCCTAGTAAATAAACCCAAGCCTTTACAAAACTACCCTTTATGTTTGTGAATAGCATGCCTTGTTTTGATTTCTTTAAAAATGCAAAAAAATACCTAAATTTGATTCCAGTTAAAAAATGTTTGATAACCCAATCCAATTCTCAAAAGTCCAAGCCCTAACATCTACAAATAATATTGCAATGTTTGAAAAATTACCAATAATGGCAGATCGTCGAAGAGCTCCAATATGGTTCTGCAAGAAACACTCTGGGAGGGTGATATTTACCGTGTCCTAAGAATCATGCTTTGTGTGCGAAGTATCAAGGATCTTCTTTCCTAAATAATGGGGAGGGTCCTCCTTTGTATGTTTACCTTGGCCATGAATATTCTGATGCTATTTTGGCTACCAAATTTGTGAACGCTTGTTTGAATTGAGGGACACTCTGTTATGGAGATTTTGTGGAGCTTTATCTACAATATGTCCTTTTTCCAAGTGGGTTTCCTTTGTAGATCAGATTTCCCAAACACTGGATCAAGGGTATATCTGATCTACACGAGAGTTCTAGGTGGGGTGCCTTCACATATATCAAAAATTAGTTTCTTTTTGGCAAACTTGGGCTTCCCTCTCTTACCCTACTTCTTGAAATGATCTAACCTGAATGATAGGGGTTGCTTATGGAGAAAAGATGAATCCCTCCCAAAGTTTAATTTGAATTTCTCCACATTTGACAATTGTTGAGTTGAACCTTTCAACACCCGATTTATCAAGCCCACCTGATGAGAATATTACCCATGTTCAAAGCTCGTAATGTTGTGGAATGATGAATGGGATCTCTTTGGTTTAAGTGGGTGATCTTTATTCTACATGGAAGTCTTAATTTGAAACCTAGGATTGACAAAAATTGGTTTTGCAAGTTGAACAAATGCTTTACCTTTAAAAATGTTAGTATTCGCAAGGTTATCTACCTGTTTGAGCCTAGCCTGAGTAGCGTTCTTTTTGGAAAATGGAGCACCACTGAAAGTCATTATTTGACTGTCTAGGGTCATATTGCTTGGCTGGCTAGACAATCAGTAGACCTCAAAAGATCTTCACAAAGTCTAACCATGGTGGTTGTGTAGACTGATGGTGATGCTTCACATCGGTCTGTAGTATATGTACAGATTGATTATGTTGTTCAAAATATCCCCTATGCCTCCATTGTCCTTTCATAGCCTTAGATCAATGTTCTGGCTCTATCCTCACCTGTTTATCCTACTGCCTTGAATCCTTAGATCGATGTTCTGAATCTGTCCTCACCTGTGTAGCCTGCTTCCCTTGTTCTGCTCTGAATCACCCGCGGTATTTGCTTTCACTAGCGGGGTTTGTTTCTATTTTCATATCTCATGTAATCTCCATCTATTAGGGTTTGTTTCTATTACATTATCATTTACCTATTTATCTTTTCTATCTATCTATCTATCTAGCTGTTGTGGAGGTGGAAAGAACAAATCAAGGAATTGATTGAGGCAAGTCTCCAAATAGACCCAAACATTTTTCCTCTCTTACATGTGTGCAAGTTCATTTTGAGAATTCGAATGCATGCGGGTTTTCTTATGTTTTATTCTAGTAATTTATATTCATTTTTGTTATTTAATATCTTTTATTATATTTCTGGCTTTTAGGTTTTGTTGGTTGTCTTAAGAGAAGAGTTGGGTTTTCAAACATTCTAACTTTTCTTTCTTGTCGCTGTTAGTAAAGGACTACAATGTGCCACATAGACGTCTGGGAGTTGCGTTGGCATCCTTGGCCAAGACTCTTATATTTGGACCGAATACTCTCCATTGTGTGGCCTTCACATTTGTACAACCAAAATATTATTTCTCTTTATCTATAATAAGATATTTCCTCTAATTTAACTAATTGGAGATATTTGAATGTATGTTGTGAACTTGACTCTAAAGGGAATATAATTTTCTTTTGGGAGGGTTAGATTTACACCATTACAGGCTTAATGGCTCTAGTTTTTTAAATAATACTAATGTGAATAGCACGTAAAATGCATGTATATTGTGACACCATAAATTAGGTCGAATAAGGGAAACATGTATTAGGAATATTCTTAATTAAAAGTTTGTTAATGACCTTTTTGATTATTTTGCTAGTAAAAATGCTCTTTGTGAGCATTATAACATATAATGGATCATAATTTTCCAAGATATTACTACAAATAATTCATTCAAATGTGTTTGGACTAGTGCATATTAACTCTTTTAGAAAATATCAATATTATATTATATTCATTGATGATGTCTTAATATACACTAAAATTTATGTTATGCATGTTAAATTCAAAATTTTCACTAATTTTAAATAATATAAAGCTTTGGCTAAGAAACATGTATATTATATGGGTGTTGAGATCTAAAAGTGGTAGTGAATATTGTTATGGGGAATTTCATGTATTTTGTAAGCATGTAGATATTGTTCAACAAAACAATAATCCTTATACTCCTAAACAAAATAGAGCATTAGAAATAAAAAACCAAATCTTTATGGAAAGAGCTATAAGTATGTTAGTGTTGATAGATTCTTTTGGGAAGAAGCTATAAGCTTTTATTATAATTTAATTAATATAACTCTTTTCTTAGGTCTTGTTGATAAAACTCCTAATGAAGTGTGGATAGGTACAAAGCCTTTTATTTGAAATTTAAGGGTGTTTAGCTGTAACACTTATGTTCATACACCTCAAGAAAAAATTATTTGAATTGGATTCAAAAGTTTATAAATGCATCTTCATAGATTATGATGAGAATATAAAGGGTTATAGGATTTGGAATCCTCTAACCCAAAATATGATTTATTT
Organism: Thuja plicata; assembly: GCA_018584345.1. NCBI lineage: Eukaryota > Viridiplantae > Streptophyta > Pinopsida > Cupressales > Cupressaceae > Thuja > Thuja plicata. The sequence goes on along the minus strand of MU223242.1, from coordinate 3,716,969 downwards.
TACACATGTAATTTTTGGGGACTTTAGAGCATATTCAAGTGAAGAATAAACAAAGGAGAAAGATAAAAAATAAAAGTAGGAAGATGCACACATAGAAGAACAATCAAATAGATTAGAAGATGAATAAGAAGAATGTGTTTTAAAGAGTTCAGTTAATGTGTAGGATGCTCATATAGAAGAATGTGTAGATTCCATCACTCCTACCTTGAGAAGCTCCACAAGACAATAAAATATAGTTGACATCTGATTCTCATTGTTTGTTTACTTTTTTAAGTATTGATGATGGACCTATATCTTTTAGGGAAGGTCTTTGTTTGAAGGAAAAATAATCTTATATGTAGGCCATGTGGGAGGAGATGATGGACTTGGATATTTATGACAAATAGGAATTTTTTTAGTTTGTTCGACTTGTTATAATGATTTAGAATAAATGATAGGGGGGGGGGGGTGAATCAGTTATCCAAGATCCAAATGTACCAATTGAAATTTCAAATACTTCAACCAAATTAGATCCACTTAGTAATCCAGTCGATCTCTATAGCATATGATCAACAATATAAAGTTACAGTATATCGTCCTAATGTAATCAACTTGCAGAATATATAACTCAACACATCAAAAAACATTCACACAAATATGACACTAGGATTTAACGTGGAAACCCAATATGGGAAAAACCACCAGTAACATGCTACCAATTTTTCACTCTTATAAAATGAGCACTGTAAAAAGAAAACCCGGTTAAAGGTTACAATACACACTGTTAAATGTGACCCGGTTAAAGGATTTAGTCACTCTGTTAGAAGTGAGCCTTGTTAGAGGGAATATTAGATCATTCCATTAGAATGTCACCTTGATTAAAGGATTTAGCAATATGACTGTTAAGTCAACCTTGTTTAAAATGATTTTGCAACTAATACACTGGTTAGAAAGTAACAACAATTATGATCTGAAACATACAACTCACTTTTCAAATAAATATAAAATTACAACTCAAATGCTAATTCACTGACTGGCCTTCATTGTCATCTCCATCACTCCGATCCACTCAGAAATCGTTCAAGCAATCAACAATGTGTAGTCTTGTACTGCTCTCTTCAGCCTTCTCTTCCTTCTTCTTAGATTTTTCCAATCAACTGAATTAAACACATACCACCACACACATAACCCACGATTAGGTTAAATTTATACCTCTCTAATCAGGTAGCTCAACCTATTTTTTCTTAATCATCACCATAGATCTTAGGTTTAGGTCAGATCCAAAAAATCCTTCCATAATTTCATTTCCATCTACATTGTAGAATACATCCTAAAACTCCTTCTTGAATCCATACATAAAATGGTTAAACATATATTAAATGCTCATTTAATTCTCCACAACACTCATCCTTGTCTTAAATATGCTTCACATATCCCAAAAAAATCAACTATGTTAGTCAGGATCTCAAATCTCTCTCAAACTGTCACAATATTGACACTCGATCAATATTGTGCACTGTCACTCGATCCTCTCTGTGTAACTCGGTAATTCCCTGACACTCAACACATGTTGATGCTTGGTCAACACTAAAATTTTCTCGACATATACTGGCACTCGGTTGACACTTGCATCACTCAGCATTACTTGGCACATACTTAAGTTCTGTAATCTTCTTCTTTGTAACTCAGTCAAGACTAAACTTGTAGTCATCTAAAATTCACTTAGACTTAAGATAAACAATATATTACCTTATCAAGGTGTGATCTCATCAAGTACCCATTGTAGTTTCACATAACTCAACCATTCACTAGGTCTTCTTGTTATCTCTCCTTTTCAAATTTTCTTCATCAATCAATTGATATGGCACTTTACAAGATAGCAATTGCCTTACCAGTTAAGGTTTGACATCAATGGCAATACAAAAATTGTTTCAATTGTAGTTTCCAAAAATCTCCCTATTTGGCATTGATGGAAAACACATGCAAACAAACAACATATGCATAGTTCCCAAACAATCCAAAAAGTATGTTCTGTAAATAGATTTTCATTAATATCCTTAGCTTCATTCTGATTCTCTCCAATACAAATACTATATCCCTCTTGGATAGATTTCTCTTTGTGTCTTATCTCCCTCATTGATTATTCTTATGTATATCTCCCTCTATGTTTTCATGTCTTATTTTTCCTCTTTGACAACAATACCAAAGACATACATCTTCAACATGTAGATATCTCTATGTTGGGTTTCTGAATTCAATGATCCCCCTGTCATCTTGCTTATGACTAATCAACATATTTTTCTTAACACTTCATAGCTTCAGGTGAATCCTAAAGCGTGACCACCTTTTGCATCAATTTGTTAGATATTCTATGTAATACATTTGATTCAACCACTCTATGTGATCTTAGTTAGCCTCAGATAGGGGAATTACCCCTAACTTGCCTTTTAGATACTCAGGAGCATCCTTAGGTAAAGCCTTAGTAAATATATCTGTCAACTGTTCCTTTGTATTAACATACTCAAGCCTTACTTCTTTGTCTTGTACCAGCTCTCTCAAGTAATGATACTTAATAGAAATATTATTGGTCTTTGTATGCATCACATGATTCATTGAAATTTTAATAGCACCAGTGTTATTAGAAAAAATAAAAATTGGGTCTGTGTCTCCTCCTTCATACCTTTCAAAAATTGCTTGATCCACCCTATGTTTGAACAATTCACTGCTGCTATGACATATTTAGCCTCTGCTATGGATTGAGAAATACAGTTTTTTTTTCTTGCTTGTCCAGGAGACTAATCTCTTTCCTAAAAGGAATGCACCACCACTTGTGTTCTTTCTGTCATCAACATTACCTACCGAATCCACATCTGTGTAAACTTTCAGTTCAAACTTCTCATTCTTCTTGTAATATATTCCATAGTTCTCTATTCCCTTCAAATATCTCATAATCCTTTTCACTACCATTAATTGACTATCTTTAGGATTTGCAAAAAATCTTACAGCAATCCCAACTTCTAATGTAATATCTGGTCTACTATGGACAACATATTGTAGTTTTCCAATCATTGATCTATACAGGGTTTGACTCACTTCAGTTGTCTCATTAGTCTTTGATAGTTTATTTCCAGTAGCCATAGGAGTACTTATAGCTCTGGAGTCCTCCATGCCAATAGTCTTTAGTATCTCCTTGATGTACTTAGATTGACTAATGTAGATGCCTTTCTTCATCTGATATACTTGCAAACCAACAAATAATTTGATCTCTTCAAACATAGACATCTCAAATTCAGTTTGCATCTCTTTTGCAAATAATTGTCATAAAACATCTTGTCCTCCAAACATGATATCATCAGCAAATATTTTAGCTAACAATATCCCTTTACTTTTCTCAAACTTTAAGTACAGATTACTATTGTCATTTGTCCTTGTAAATCCAATCTTGACTAAGTAATTGTGCAATCTCTCATACCATGCTCTTGGGGCTTCCTTCAATCCATACAATGCTTTATGTAACTTGAAAACCATATTGTTTTTGCTTGAATCAAAAAATCCTTCAGCTTGTTCAATGTATAACTCTTCTTCTAGCATTCCATTCAGAAATGTTTATTTGACATCCATTTGATATACTTTGAATCCTTTGTAATATGCATAAGCCAATAGAGTTCTAACTCCTTCCAATCTAACAACTAGGGAAAACATATCACCATAGTCAATGCCTTCTTCTTGTGTATAACCTTTTCATACCAGTCTGGCCTTGTTTCTTATAACTTCTCCATGTTCATTCATCTTATTTCTAAATACCCTCTTTGTTCCAATAAAATTCTTGTCCTTTGGTCTAGGTACTAGTATCCAGGTTTTGTTCTTCTCAATTTGTTCAATTTATTTTTTCACGGCCTGTATCCAATCTTCATTACCTAAATCATCTTTCACTATTTTCAGCTCGAATTCACACAATAAACATGTTTGATTTTTCAATTTACTTCTTTTCATGACCTCTAAATCTTTATCTCCAATAATTTGATCTAGTTTATGATGTTGTCTTACATATTTTTCTAGTGTAGGCTCTGGTCTTCTATTCTCTTTTTGTTCATCCTTAGATTCATCATCAAAGTTAATTTCTTGTTCATTTTGTGTTTCTTCTTCTTCCGCAACAATCTCCTCCTGATGCTCGACAACATCTTTCTATATTTTGGCATTTTCTTATTGTTGCTAGGTAGCATCATTCTGTTGTTCGGCAGCTTCATTTTTCAAGTTCATGCACACTGCTGGGCTCTCCTTCATTCATGCAAATGCAAGATTTGTAATCTTTAGGTTCTTTCTTACATTCTACTTCATTCTTTTCTGTATATTCATCAATTCTAACATTTGCACTTTCCACAACTTTGTTAGTGTTAGAATTCAAACACTTGTATGCTTTTCTATTAGTGGAATAACCTAGGAATATGCCTTCATCACTTTTAGCATCAATTTTTCCATTTCTATTGTCCTTCAGTATATAACATTTGCTCCCAAATAATTTTAAATATTATACATTAGGTGCATAACTATACCATAACTCATAAGGTGTAATACCAATACCTTTCTTTCTTTGTACTCGGTTCAAGGTATACCATGTTGTACTGACAACTTCTCTCCAATACTTTTGTGCAACATTCTTTTCTATCATCATTGTTCTAGTACAATCCATTAATTATCTATTGCTTCTCTCGGCTAGCCATTCTATGGGGGAGTCCTTGGAGCATTCATCTATCTTTTAATTCCTCTTTCATTGTAGAATAAGTTGAACTCATTAGATATAAACTCTCCTCCTCTATCAGATCTCAAACATCTCAAGTTCTTACCTATCTCTTTTTCAACTTTTTCCAAATACCACTTAAACAACTGAAAGGCATAAGATTTTTCTTTGAGAAACATAACAGTCATAATTCTAGAGTAATCATCAACAAATAGTATGAAATATTTATCACCTCAAAATCTTTGTACACTAATAGGTCCAAAAAGGTCAGTATGAACCAATTCTAAAACACCATCTGAAGTATAGGTTATTCCCTTGAAACTAGACTTTGTTATTTTTCCCAACTGACATTGCTTACACATAACATTATCATGTTTCTTCAATCTTGGTAACCCTCTTACTCTTTTCATCTTACTAATGTTTACCAAATTTTCAAAGTTCACATGACATAACCTCTTATTCCATAACCATATATCATCATATTGTGCAAACAATCATGTATCATCAGATAAGTCTAGATAGAAAAAATTACCTCTTATCTGTTCTCCACTTCCAATCAATTCACCAGTAGCATAAAAAATATTATCTTTTCTCTGATGAAACTCAAATCAGTATCCAGAAGTATTCAACTAAGAAACAATCAACAAGTTACATTTTATTCCTTCAAACCCAATAGGAATTGTCACATATGATCTTATCAACTAATTTTATTGATCCTTTTCCTTTCACAGGACATGGTTTGTCATTACCAAACTTGAAACTACCACATTTACAATAGTTTAAGGTTTCAAATTTACTTTTATCACCAATCATGTGATGTGAACAAACACTATCAATTATCCATCTATCACCTTTACTCATATAAGAAATAAGTGCACTTTTCTCATCTTCATCAGAATCATCTTTCATAGCTACATAAACAACTTCTATTTCACTGTCATCAGATTTATCAGATTCACTATCGGTTTCTTCTTCAACAATATAACAAGATTTCTTACCTTTGTCTTTATAGTTCTTATACTTTTTGAAATCTCTGTCATCCCTTTTGTCTTTATACTTCCTTTATCTTCTCTCATCCTTGTCATTCTTGTCAGGGCATCTTGCAACAATATGGCCAACTTTGTTACATGAAAAATAGATTATAGGAAGTTTATCTTTCTTCCTCTCAGTAGTCTTCTAGCCATAAGTGCTTCAAGTTCATCAAGATCTTCATTAGAAGTGTCACTGTCGCTATTCACATGATTTCCTTTTCCTTTTATTAATTTATGAAGATTCAAGTGTGATTTGAATGCAGAATCAACATGGCTAGGAGTGAAATTATCAAAATTTGACATTTCAAAAGCAGTAAGTCTACCAACTAGACCTTGTAACACCCCACCAGGGAACCCAAGAGAGATTAATCTAGAACATGATAATAATTTTGATGAACATTTTTTTTCTTCTAAATTTTACACAATAAGACATACAGTAATGTGGAAGAAAATACCATTTACTCACATAAACATATACAAACATAGATTAAAAGACTCAAGGGTTTCATGATGTTGAACTACGTAAAATTAAAACTCAACTAAACAACATAAAAAAAGATTCCATTTAAATAGATGTAACAAATACAACTTACAAATAATAATTATAATCCTCACGGATAAGTATGAAACCTAAATTAACTCACATCTACTGCACATGTCGTAGGGTATGTAGTAATCACTCTAACAATATAATACAATATCCAGATTAGGTATCACATGTGATACACTAATACAAGATTACACTATAATGAATGATAAGCACATAACCACCAATGAAGCATCATAAAGAGCTCAACTACATAAGAACCATCAAGCACTGAACAAGGTGTTAGAGTAGTCTTAGTTTAGCTAATAATTAATTCATTTAATTATTAGTCTATTTACTCTATGCTTAAGTTATACTTAGGCAGCTTTATAATTCTTTAGGGTTTTTCACCTTTAGGGTTTTGTGATTCCTTTTATAAGGATTCACTTCTTTGCATTTCAATAAGGAGATCAAGATTGTATTCTATTCACCATTGTTGATAATATAGAAGTTTTATTTTCTGTCAACATGAATATCTCATCTCTGGCTTTTTGGCCTCCATAGCTCTTTCTCTCTTCTGTCTTGCTTCTATTCTGTGACAGGTTTGCATGCAGGTGATCTTGGGAGATTAGCTTTCAGCCTAATCTTAACATGGTATCAGAGCTCTCCTGCTGTTCGCTGTTCGAGTTTCATTGAAGCGTGCCAGAAGTAGAAGGTTTCCAAGGGTTTTAGAGGTTTTATATGTATTTTTTATTTTGGGTTTTGTTTCTAGTCACTTTGAACTCAAACGGACATCTCCATTGAGCTCAGAGCGCCCAAAAACCTCAGAATACATATAAAACTTGTCCATTTTGGACATCTAGACTCTGGAAGCAAAAAATTTTTGGTTCCTATGCCGTACGACACAGAAACTGAGGAAAAAATAAATTTTTTTTTAAAAAAACCTTCATTTTCAAAGGTTTTTAGGTTTTTTACACTGCAGGGCCGCCACCGCACCACCGGGCCTCGGCCCTGCCGGCAGCGCCTCCCGCTGTCCTGCGGGCTCCGCCCTCCTCCGACGCCCCTGCTCCGTGGCCCACGCTGCCCCTAGTACCCTCCTCTCCTTGCACCACTGCTCTGCGGCCCCCACCGCCAGGACCGCGGCGCTCCGCCCGGCGCTCACAGCCCGCCCTGCCAGCTCGCGCAGCTCCGCCGGCTCACCGCCGCTCCGCCACCCGGTGGTGCCTTTTGTGCTAGCCCCCGCGGGATTATGTGCTTTGTGGTTGGTCATATGAATGACTAGGGGCTGCGGCCTAGCCCCCTGAGCATGCCATGCACCCGGGGGCCCAAATTTTTTAGCCCCTGGGGCTTATTTCCTCATTTTTGGAGCACTTTCTGACCCCCCGGGACTGTTTTTGCTCTATCTTGAGCATCCGGGGGTCTTTTTCTGACTTCCATATACCGTCGGAAATCTCTTTCTGAGAAATTTATGATGATGGAGGTTAGGGTTTTGGGTTCTACCATTTTAATAGCATTTTTTTCTATTGAAGTCCAATATTTTTTTTTGCCTTCTGGGAGTCATATCTGGCTCATCCGGACTCCATTTTTGGCAAACCAGATATCGTCAGAAAGCTAGTTCAGTGATCTATTCAGTTGTAGGGGTCTTTTTTCTAGATTCTACTCTAGATTTTCTCTCCTTCGAGTTTGGCAGTTTATGCACTCTGGTGGATTGCTTGGTTCTACAGGTGCTGGGATCTCTTCTTCTGATTTTCTAGCTCACTCTTCTTTCTGACATCTGAGCATTGTATGCTTCTTCACTGTTGCATTCTTTTCTGAAAATGCACTGAGATAAAGTGCCTACTTCTGCATTTCTAGGATTTCGAGCACCTTGTATGGTTTTTGTACTCACACTCTGTTATAAATTGCCATGGGGGGTTATGATGCTTATGCTATTTTAGGCACATCCACATTTGTCAAGTGAGCGTACCTTCCATGACATTAGCCCATGCTGTGTTTCGGTGACACCACCCTTTATCCTGTGTCTATACTTTTGTTGCATTGTTGGTGTTCCTGGTTCTTCTTCTACAGATGTTTCTGGCATTGCATTTCAGTGTTCCTGTCACCTCTCCTTGTTCAACATTATGGGGGGGTTCACCTATTGGTTCTATTGCTTCCTGGTTTGATTGATCAGCTCTTCAGACATTATCTTCTCTACCTGGTCATGCACTTCAGTGGGGGTTCCAACAGTCTCTTCTGACAGAGTTTTTAGCTACATGCTTCAGAGATGTTTCTTGCTCTATTCTTGTTCCTCTCTCTGGGACACCTTTCCCTAGATTGGAGGCTTAGTTTCCTTCATCTAGTTTATTTCTTGTACTTGGGTACCTGATCAGGCCTTGTTGCCGGGACCCATCTTTCCTGCTTTCAGCAGTAGTTTAGCTATTTTGCTTCTCCCTAAGTTACACTTAAGGGGGGGTGTTAGAGTAGTCTTAGTTTAGCTAATAATTAATTCATTTAATTATTAGTCTATTTACTCTATGCTTAAGTTATACTTAGGCAACTTTTTAATTCTATAGGGTTTTTCACCTTTAGGGTTTCATGATTCCTTTTATAAGGATTCATTTCTTTGCATTTCAATAAGGAGATCAAGATTGTATTCTATTCACCATTGTTGATAATATAGAAGTTTTATTTTCTGTCAACATGAATATCTCATCTCTGGCTTTTTGGCCTCCATAGCTCTTTCTCTCTTCTATCTTGCTTCTATTCTGTGACAGGTTTGCATGCAGGTGATCTTGGGAGATTAGCTTTCAGCCTAATCTTAACACAAGGATGTCGAATCTCAAATAGTAAAAAAACACTACCACCCGTCTGTGTGGAACTACAAAAGTCCACCCCACCGTGCGGAGGAGATACAACAGACCCCACTCGGATATCCAAAAACCAAAAAAGGTTGTAACCGCTAAGCAAGGGGATCCTGATAGCTCTCTAAATCTATGTGTATTACACATATTGAAAGGTAAGACTCACTTATCTAGAGGAAACTAACACAATTAGGAAATCTACACTGTGTATAGGAAGGTGTCATCATGTATGTCTATCCCTTAAGTTTTGTCCTAGTAATCCCAATGGATCCTAACACTCAAGTGACCATACACGGTATCAGTGATCTCTCAAACTGAAAAATTCACTTACTATGCCAAGCACACACCCCTCAAGGCAGAAAGCATCATCTCATCCTCCATCTTAGCCTATAATAGCATTCAAGAATGGGTGAGGAGACATATCTTATTAATTCATTTTAAGATCTCTCAGTTACACATTATATTTTCACTTATTAAAATTACTTACAATAAGCGATCCTAGTAGCCACTTGCGGGCTCTGACACTTACTGCAAGCCACCCCCTATTACACAACTAGGTAACCTACCCTAGGCTCACATATCCTACATAGATCTAGCATAGGTTCAAATACAGGTATACCCAATCCAGTTCCCCACACATAACAAGAACGATCACAAGGATATACACTCTTAGATAACATAATCAATATGGTTCATATGGTCATTTTAGGATAATAATACGATGCACACACATCACATCATAGAACATAATTAAAATTCACACCCAGCCTCTATATTATTCCTAGGGCACTCTAAATCCTAGATACCCATAGAATAGAAAACAATCACTCATGGAAATAATATCGTTCACATCATGCAAAAATAACAGTAAACCAATACGTATTTAATCTATCAATGACATAAATGATCTTCCATTACAAAGCAATAATCATTGAGAGATTATGGTTTAGTAATTAACTAAACTAACCAAATAATTGATTCTACGTTTTCATCGCTAGTAGTTCAAATTGATAATCAATATCCCCTTCAAGCACATATAGTATAATTAATTAAAAACTAACCAAGAAATGAAATAAAACATATCTGATACATATAGCAATAGTTCATATACATATACAATCCAGTTGAAAATTTATTAGGTTAATTAATAAATTAATCACCTAATAAACTAAACCATAATCATGAATTATTTAATAACTCCATTAGATCATCTAGTAATTAAATTAAAACTTTATTAAATGAGTTCATTAATAAATGTATTAAACTTAACTAATAAATAATTAAAAATATTATTAAAAAAGCATACTAAATAAATTAATTTGCAATTAATTTAAATAAACTAAGTTTTTGATTAAGGAAAACAGGTTTTGATGGGTTCTTGAAACCCTACAGTTGAAAACAAAGATAACTAAAAGATATAAGCATTACAAACCATTCATCACAAAATAGTCAAAAACTAGCAAAATAGTCACAACAACATAAAGCCAGGATCACATATCCCAAAAAACCAGGAACAAAAACCAGGGGAACCCTTCAGACTATTTCTCTGAGAATCTCCGCCGCTTTGATCTCCAGCTCTGTCATTCTTCCAGCTGCTTCTCTGATTTCGGCCAATTCCTTGTCAGCTCCCTTATCTACCTTATGCTTAGCTTCATGTCCAGTTATTTTTTCATTTTCTTCTTCTAGAAGTTGGTCCCTGTCTCCGTGCTTTTGCCTTTCCTCTGTATTACCTTTTTTCTCTTGAAACTTATCAATGATGACCTTAATGTTGTCATTAGATTCTTTTAGAATTTTGTAACTTTGTTATGCAATTTTTACCATTGAAGCTTCGATGCTTTCAATTATATTCTTCAGTTGAGTCACTCTGCTGTCCAGCTCTCTATCCTTTGCTATGTTTTTATTGTTGTTGATAATTTTTTCCTTCTCCATACTATCCATCCTCTTTTTTAGGTCATCTATTTCATAATAGGTCCATTTTTTGGTTCTATAGCTGTCTATTGTGCTATTTTTTGCATTATTCAACACATCCATTTGAGGAACTTCCCTTGCACTGTCACTGAATATCACCATAGCTGGGTCAATGAGTTCTTCCATATGAATTCTTCCCTCTTTTTTTTCCTTAACCAGAGTCCTTACCAATTCTCTCTTAATGCCCATTTTGGCTGAGACTGAGTCAAAGTTTCTCCATACCACTTTTTTATTTTTACCTGTTATATTGCAGGTATACTGGTCTTCTCCATACTCTTCAAAGCTCTAGCTGATATTCTCCTCTTCATTGTCAATCCCCTAACTCTCCTCTTTTTCATCTCTCTCCTCTTTTGTTTCATCCTGACTGGCCATCTTTTCCTCCTTTGTTTCCACTTTGACTCTTTTGGATCTCGTGACGCTCTTCCCCAAGCTTTTCTCCTCATTCTGGGTCAGAATTTTAATAGTGATCTTCCTCTTTATTTCCCTCTTCCCTTTCTTCTACATTTTTGTTTCTACTCCTGAACTCTCATTCCCCATTTCCATGCCTTCCTCATTCTCATTGTACTCCCTATCCGACGAAACATCAGTGTGTTGTTTTAATATCTCTTATTTAGCTCTTTTTTTTCTTTTCTTCGTCTGAATAGGTTGCTCCTCCTCTATCTCAGAGTGCATGTCTCTGATGTCCTCTGTGTCAGAGGGGATGTATTCCTCCTCCGAATCCCCCTCTGAATTACCTTCCTCCTTATCTTGGATTTCCTTACCCCGAGTACGGGATTTGAAATACTCATAAATCAAAAGAAGTAATCCCTCATGAAAGGCCAGATTACTTATGTATTTCTCTTTGTAATCATTAATGTTATCATTAATGGACGACTACAGGTAGAAAGGGATGGAAACCTTGGCCCCATACCTGAAGTGGTTGAGGAGCACAAAATGGTGGGTGCTGATGCGGTCAAATTTGGTGTCCAGAGTGAGGTATTTGATTATTTCCCTCAACTCAAAGTGCCATAAAGGCTTGATGAAACTTGGGTGATAAAATGTGCCCTTCTTCACCAGAGCTCATTTTTTGGCTTCATTTTTTACGAAGTCCGTCAGAGCTTTGCTAGAGATTTTCCTATCCCTATAGAATTTCAATCCTATGATAGGAATGTCGGTTACCGCCGACACAATTTCCTCAGTCAGCATGAAAGTAACCCCATCGATTTTCACCTTCCCTTCTTTCCAACTATTAAACTAAGTTAAATAAGTTAATACACAATAATTAAAACATTTAAATAAATTACATTTTAAACGAACTCAAAAAAACCATTTAACACAATATAATTTAATTTTTAAAATTAAAAAAAATGATATTTTTTAAACACAAAAATCTATGGTGGTGAGTGGGTCCCACGCGCCCGCCCCACCTGCCATAATGGAAATTAACAATTGACTTTTCCTTTTTTAGTTTTTTTTTCTCTCATTCTTTGTCTTTTCTGGAACTTTTATTTTTTCACTGGTGAATAAATTTTTGACTGTATTTAGGTATTTTTTTATTTAATTTAATTTTTCGAAGAGAAGTTTTCTAAAGACCATTTATTTATCCCACACTATAGTTTCTAGTATAGCCTTAATTGATTTTTCTAATTTAGAGGTCTTCCTCAAAATATTTTTCAACCAAATTTTGACAACATAACCCTACTATCCTAAAATTGATTTTTCCCTAAAAAGAATAGATCTAGGATTTTTCAAAATACTCATTTCAAAAAAAACATTCTATACTCATAATATATGTAATAAGATTTACCAAGCACAAAGAAAACAAATTTTCTACAAAATCAAAATTAACAAAGGGTTTTGAAACCCTACCTCAAATTCAACACAAATTTGATTATGAAGCCCTTTGAGAAATGCAGAATCCCGAAGCCCTCCAAAATTGAATCCGACAATAGATCCGGAACCACGAAGACTCAAGAGAAAGAATCACCTCAATTCTTCCAAGCTTCTCAACACAATAATATCACAAAATTCTAAGAACACAAAAATGCTCAACGCAAAATTTCTCCCAAAAATGCTTCAACCTTCTCCCAAAAATCTGTTATGTTCAAATGAGAAGAGAAATCCCATAAAGAGATTCAACTTCCACCTTTCATGCAATCCCAAAATAGACACTCCACTAAACTTAGTTAACTCAACTTCCAAAATTGAAAGAAAATCCTAATTATTAATTAAAAATATCCTTTAATTGTGCAACTCAACTTTGACTCTCAAAAGCAATTTGCATTTTGAATTCAAACTCTAATTTTCAATAATTACAATGTACAAGTAATTAATTAAATAATATATTAAATATTTAAAGCACAATTTTATCCATGCAATTGAATATTTAATTATTTAATAAAGCATAAAAGCTAAAATAGCTCTAATTTCAAATTAAATATTTAATTAAATCTAAATATTCAATATTTGACCTTTAATTAATGTTTTCAATTAAACATAGCTATTTAATTAATTTCAATTAATTAAATACCCTATATTTAATATTTAATTCCAAAATAATCAATTCAATAAATAACATGATAATTCACACAATATCAATACACTCAATTGAAATAAACCAAAATAAACTCAAACACACACAAGGATGGGATCCACAAATTTACATCAACTAGATGAATTCAGGTAGGGTAGTCAAACTGATACTCGTCCAATCTTAGGAAAATTAGGCTTAGGGTAGGGTTCCGAGTGTGACAGTTAACTCCCTTGTTTACCATTGAGATGAATATATGGGCATGCTCACTCCTGCCAATTTAGGGAAGACGATGCCCTGTACTTGAAACTTGACAACACAAGAACAAGCATGTACATCCAATATAAATATAGCAAACAATGATAGGGATCGGTCAAACGTGTTGATCTCACAATGAAAGTAACTATGTCTCCATCCTCTACCACAACAAATATGCCAACAAGTACATCAACACATATGCTAACCATACACATGCAAGTATGGGGTAAGTAACACCATAACTCTAAAATCAACATAAAATATCACATCATGACAATATCATCATCTACCTACGCATCACATAATAATCATATAAACATCATTATCCAAAATCACCAACCATTGAAATAATAAATGCTCATATGAAATGTAGCCTAAAAGAATCTGACAAATCAACTGAAATAATAGCCTAAAAGAGTACGACATCAAAAACTGAAAGCAAACTATGGGTGGGTATCACATCCACCCCCCTAGGATTAGGCTTACTCCTAGAAGCCTGTAAACAAATAGGGATATAAATCCTGTAATCTCGCTGCGTCCTCCCAAGTCACTGATGACTCATCATTTGGGTCCCATTGGACCCTTACCTGCTCGATGGTGTGACCCCTGAGGGTCAAACTCCACTGCTGAAGAATACAAATTGGCTTTAAAGCCAGCTGCCTGTCCTCTACCTGTAAAGCATTCCAACCAAGAACATGCAAAATATTTGGGATATAGTGTCTAAGAATAGAAACATGGAAAACATCATGGATGCAAGATAGGCTAGGTGGTAAAGCAAGACAATAAGCAACTATTGATCTCAAACGACCCAGAAAAAACAAGGTGCCAACTTTGAACCCTTTCCATAACCGATTGGACTCTTCCGTGGGCACACTCTCAGGAACACTCTATCCCCAACTGCAAATTGTCTATCGACCCTGTCAGCATTTGCATACTTCTTCTGTCTATCCTGTGCAGTGACCAAATGCTCATGACTACGCACTACCTGCTGCTCCATGTCTCGAAGCATCTCTAGACCAAGAATAATACGGTCCTCCAATCTATCACAACTAAAAGGTGTACGACAAGGACATCCATACAAATCATGAAAATGTGACATGCCAATGGAGCTGTGATAACCACTATTATATGCAAACTCAACTAGATACAAATAGTCCTCCCAATGAGTCTATCTCTCCATGACATACATCTTCAACATATCCTCAAGCACCTGATGAACTTGCTCTGTCTATCCATCGGTCTCAGGATGGTACACCAAACTAAAATTCAGCTAGGCACCAAGATCATGTTGCAATGAGGTCCAAAATGCGGAAGTGAACACATGATCTCAATCTGAGATAATACTGTGAGGAATGTCATGTAGTCTCACAATATCCTAAATGAAGACTTTGGCTACTAAAGCTGCTATATAAGATGATCTCATAGAGGAGAGATGTGCCACCTTGGTCAATCAATCAATAGTCACCATGATAGAATCATGGCTACGAGGAGTCAAAGGAAAACCAACAATGAAATCCATTGAAATGATATCCTACTTCCAAGATTGAATGAGATTTGGCTGTAAGAGCCCTGCTGGATGCTGATGTTCTTCCTTAACTCTCTGACACTCTAGGCATCTAGCCACAAAATCAGCAATGTCACGCTTTAGATCAGACCAATGGTAGAGCTATTGAAGGTCTGCGTGCATCTTCTTGACACCAGGATGTGCCAAATAAGGTGCAAAATGAGCCTCGGATAAAAATAATGTACGTAGATCATCTAATGGTGGTACATAAATCTGGCTTGTGTGATGCAAAATACCATCCAACTCCATAACAAATCTTGAGAATATATCCTCCGGCAAAGGTCTCCCTGACTCAATTTCTGACTTCAACTCTTGATACAAAGTACCTTTGGGAAGCGCCTGGAGAATCCTACTTCACAAATCCACATTGAGAGTCAATGCTGAAATAGCCTATCACTTACAACTCAAAGCATCAGCTACCACATTCTCCTTTCCCTAAATATACTTGATCTCAAAGTCATACTCACAAAGAAACTCCATCCACATTCTTTGTCTAGCATTCAGATTAAGCTGGGTAAAGATGTACTGTAGACTATAGTGATCATTGTGAAGCTCAAACCGATGTCCCAATAAGAAATGTCTCCATCAAAACAATGCATGTACAACTATGGCTAACTCAAGATCATAAGTAGGGTAGATCAATTCACAATCATTGAGTTTGCGAGACTCATACGCAATCACCCATCCATCATGCATAAGGACTACTCTAATCCCTCTAATGAAGCATCATCACAAACCACAAAGTCACCCACAGGATCAGGTACCGCTATGATAGGTGCACTAGTCAAACACCCCTTAAGGCTCTAAAAATTCTCCTCACACTTCTCCGTCCAAACCAATTTCTTCCCTTTCCTCTGAAGAGAAGTGATAGGATGTGCAACTCTAGAGAAGTTCTTAACAAACCTGCAGAAGTATCTAGCTAGACCCATGAAGCTATGAACCTCAGAAAAATTAGTGGGTGTTGGCCACTCCATAATTGCCTCTATCATCAAAGGATCTATTGAGATACCTTCTCCAAAAATCATATTTCCTAGATACTGAACCTCTGACTAAGAGAAATCACACTTTGCTGAATTGGTATACAACTGATTATCCCTCAAGCACTACAATACTTGTCAAAGATGTCCTTCATGCTCTTCTATGGATTTAGAATATATCAATATGTCATCCAAGAAGACAAGCACAAAGTGATCTAGATACTTATGAAAGACTCCATTCATCAAACACATGAATACTGGTGGAGCATTCGTCAAACCAAAAGGAACCACTGTAAACTCATAGTGTCCATAGCGAGTACAGAATGCAGTCTTGTAGATATCTGTATCCTAGCTATGCAACTGATGGTACCCTGATTTGAGATCAATCTTAGAGAACACCTTGGCTCCCTTAATCTGATCAAAAAGGTCATCAATCCATGGAAACAAATATATGTTCTTGATTGTTACCTTGTTCAACTGTCTATAGTCAATGCACAAGTGTAAATATCCATCCTTCTTAATGAAGAGGACAGGTGCTCCCCAAGGAGAAACACTAGGTTGAATGCTTCCATTTTCCAACATTTCTTCCAACTACAGCTTCAACTCACTCAAATCATGAGTAGTCATCCAATAAGGAGCTCTAGAAATAGGTTATGCTCCTAGAACAAGCTCAATGCAAAAGTCTATGTCACACCTTGGCGACATACCTAGAATCTCGCTAGGAAAGACATCTTTGAACTCCTGTAGAATAGGATGATTAAGGGTCTTGAATTCACTCTCCACTTCATCTAACTCATTCATAGTCATCGCAAACACTTGGAAACCCTTTCAAAAACTCCGCTTAAGTTGCATAGTGGAAATAATATGAAGAGATATGGGACGTGGAATTCCCACAATCTAAAAATCCTTACCCACATCATCCTTGCATTGGATGGTCTTCTATGTACAATCAATGTTAGCCCCATAAGCTTTCAACCAATCCATTCCTAATACAACCCTATATGATCCCAAAGGAATCACACGAAGATCAACTGAGGTAATTAATTTACCTAAATTTAGCTCACACTTACTAACCAAAGAATCTGTGGCTACTTTAGCCCCTGAAAAAAACTCCACTTGCCATCCTACATCTTTCTTTGCAGCTACTAGCCCACATTGATCAACTAAGAAAGGAGATATATTTGATTCTGTAGCTCCAGAATCAAATAAGATAGAGATAAAAATACCTCATATAACACGCAAAATATATACCACAGTACCTTGATGCTCTGCCTGATGGTGATACAAAGCTGCAAACACTCTATGGGAGGGTCTTGCATCCCCCAGTGTAGGCTCTGAAGCTGCCAGCCTCTGTGCTGAATACTTAGGTGATCGCTGAGGACAATTAACTGTAATATGGCCAAACTGACCACATGTAAAGCATCATGTCCCTCTACTATTGCCTCTCCTAGCGGAGGGTGCACTCGACTGCTGAAAGCTACCTCTGTTGGCACTCAGCTATGCACTCTGTGCCAGATGACTGGACTGGTTACGCCTGAAGCGCTGACCATTATGAAAGCTCTTACCACTCTGAGTAGGAGTAGGAGCCCTCTACTGCTGCTTCTGATCACTGTCCTTTCTAACATGGGCTATGTTTCCCACTCCTCCCACAAATACCAGATCGAATTCTACCACAACCTCTAGCAGCTCTAGTTTTAGGCATAATTCCTGAACCAACCAAAGATTCATACAATAACTCATGACATAGCTCGAAATAAAAACTAAAGGGTAAGATTAACCATAAAGAAATAGTTCTAAAAAACAATAATGTTGTATGTCTATGTTTTAGTTTCAAGTTCAAGCTATACAAAACCTAATGAGCATACAATTCCCAGGGTTCCCAATGTAGAAACTAGGGCTCTGATACCAAATTTAACTCCCTGCCAGGGAACCCAAGAGAGATTAACCTAGAACATGATACTAAGTTTGATTAATTTTTTTTTTCTCTCTAAAGTTTACACAATAAGACATACATTAATGTGGAAGCAAATGTCATTTACTCACATAAACATATACAAACATAGATTACAAGACTCAAGGGTTCCATGACGTTGAATTACATAAAAGTAAAACTCAACTAAACAACATAAAAAAGATTCCATTTAAATAGAAGTAACAAATTCAACTTACAAATAGTAATTACAATCCTCATGGATAACCATGAAACCTACATAAACTCACATCCACTACACACGTCACAGGGTATATAGTAATCACTCTAACAATATAATACAATATCCAGATTAGGTATCACATACGATACACTAATACAAGATTATAATATAATGAATGATAAGTAACCACCAATGAAGAATCATAAAGAGCTCAACTATATAAGAACATGAAGCATTGGAATAAGGACGTCGAATCTCAAATGGTAAAGAATCACTACCACCCGTCCGTGTGGAACTACAAAAGGCCACCTCACCGTGCTGAGGAGATAGCAACATACCCCACTCGGATATCCAAAACCAAAGAAGGAAGTAACCTCTAAGAAAGGGGATCCTGATATCTCTCTAACTCCAGGTGTACTACACATACTGAAAGGTAAGAATCACTAATCGAGAGGCAACCAACACACGTAGGAAATCTACACTATGTATAGGAAGGTGTCATCATGTACGTCTAACCCTTAAGTTTTGTCCTAGTAATCCTAATGGATCTTGGCACTCAAGTGACCATACATGGTATCAATGACCTCTCAAACTAACAAAGTCACTAACTATGCCAGACACACACCCCTCAAGGTGGAAAGCATCATCTCATCCTCCATGTTAGACTATAATAGTGCTCAATCATGGTTGAGGAAACACATCTTATTAATTCATTTTAAGATCTCACAGTTACACATTATGTTTTCAATTATTTAGATTACTTACAATAAGCGATCTTAGTAGCCACTTGAGGGATCCAACACTTATTGCAAGCCACCCCCTAGTACAGAACTAGGTAACTTACCCTAGGCTCACAGATCCTACATAGATCTAACATAGATTCAAATACAGGTATACCCAATCCAGTTCCCCACACATAACATGAATGATCACAAGGATATACACTCTCAGATAACATAATCAATATGGTTCATATGGTAAGTTTAGGGTAATAATTTACAATGCACACACATCACATCATAGAACATAATTAAAATTCACCCCCAGCCTCTATATTTTTCCTAGGGCACACTAGATCCCAGATACCCATAGCATAGTAAACAATCACTCATGGAAATAACATCGTTCACATCATGCATAAATAACAGTAAACCAATACATATTTAATCTATCAATGACATAAACGATTTTCCATTACAAAGCAATAATCATTAAAAGATTATGGTTTAGTAACTAACTAAACTAACCAAATAACTAATTCTACATTTTCATCCCTATTAGTTCAAATCAATAATCAATTTCCCATTTAAGCACATATAGTATAATCAATTAAAAACTAACCAAGAAAATAAATAAAACATATCTGATACATATAGCAACAATTCATATGCATATACAATCCAGTTGAAAAATTATTAGCTTAATTAATAAATTAATCACATAATAAACTAAACCATAATCAAGAGTTATTTAATAACTCCATTAAATCATCTAGTAATTAAATTAAAACTTTATTAAAGGAGTTCATTAATAAATGTATTAAACTTAACTAATAAACGATTAAAACTATTATAAAAAAAAACATACTAAATAAATTAATTTACAATTAATTTAAATAAACTAAGTTAATACACAATAATTAAAACATTTAAATAAATTACATTTTAAACAAACTAAAAAAAAACCATTTAACAAAATGTAATTTAATTTTTAAAATTAAAAAATGTTTTTTTTTTAAAAACAGAATTTTTAAAACAAAAATCTATGGTGGGGAGCGGGTCCCACATGCCCCTACCTACCGTAACCGATGGCGGCCGCTCCGGCTGCCTACGAAAGTCTGGACTGTCGTGGTAGCCCGACTGCCAAGGCAGCCGTGCTGCCTTATGGCAACGCCAGGGCTGCACGGCTTGCGTTGCCACTTAGGGGGTTGGTGGGGTTGGGACCCACCTCCCCTAAACAACTTAATGTTATTTTTTAATTTTTTTTAAAAAAATGTTTTCTTTTTTTTGGTTTTCGGTTTTATTTTTATTTTTAATAAATTTTCAGAAAACGGAAATTAACAATTGACTTTTCCTTTTTTTGTTTTTTTTCTCTCATTCTTTGTCTTTTCTGGAACTTTTAATTTTTCACTAGTGAATAAATTTTTGACTATAATTTTTTTCCAGAGAGGTATTTTTTTTTTAATTTAATTTAATTTTTCTAAGAGATGTTTTCTAAAGACCATTTAATTATCCCACATACAGTTTCTACTATAGCCCTGATTGATTTTTCTAATTTAGAGGTCTTCCTCAAAATATTTTTCAACCAAATTTTGACAACATAACCCTACTATGCTAAAATTGATTTTTCCCTAAAAAGATTAGATCTAGGTTTTTTTCTAAATACCCATTTCAACAAAAAACATTCTATAACTCATAATATATGCAATAAGATTTACCAAGCACAAAGAAAACATATTTTCTACAAAATCAAAATTAACAAAGGGTTTTGAAACCCTACCTCAAATTCAACACAAATTTGATTATGAAGCCTTTTGAGAAATGAAGAATCCCGAAGCCCTCCAAAATTGAATCTGACAGCAGATCCGGAGCCACAAAGACTCGAGAGCAATGATCACCTCAATTCTTCCAAGCTTCTCACAACAACAATATCAAAAAATTCCAAGAACACAAAAATGCTCAACAAAAAATTTCTCCCAAAAATCGTTTAACCTTCTCCCAAAAATCTGTTATGTTCAAATGAGAAGAGAACTCCCCTAAAAAGATTAAACTTCCACCTTTCATGCAATCCTAAAATAGACACTCCACTAAGCTTAGTTAACTCAACTTCCAAAATTGAAAGAAAATCTTAATTATTAATTAAAAATATCCTTTAATTGTGCAACTCAACTTTGACTCTTAAAAGCAATTTGCATTTTGAATTCAAACTCTAATTTTTAACAATTACAATGCACGCGTAATTAATTAAATAATATATTAAATAAATTAAATTTTTAAAGCACAATTTTATCCATGCAATTAAATATTAATTATTTAATAAAGCATAAAATCTAAAATAACTCTAATTTCAAATTAAATATTTAATTAAATCTAAATATTCAGTATTTGACCTTTAATTAATTTTCTCAATTAAACAAAGGTATTTAATTAATTTTAATTAATTAAATACCCTATATTTAATATTTAATTCTAAAATAATCAATTCAATAAATAACATGATAATTCACACAATATCAATACACTCAACTGAAATCAACCAAAATAAACTCAATCACACACAAGGACGGGATCCATGAATTTGCGTCAACTAGACAAATTCAGGTAGGGTAGTCAAACTGATACTCGTACAATCTTAGGACAATTAGGCTTAGGGTAGGGTTTCGATTCTTCATGTTAACTCCCCTCTTTACCATTGAGATGAATATATGGGCACGCTCACTCCTGCCAATTCAGGGAAGACGATACCATGTACCTGAAAACCTGACAACACAAGAACAAGCATGTACATCCAATTTAAATATAGCAAACAATGATAGGGATCGGTTGAACATTTAGATCTTGCAATGCAAGTAACTACGTCTCCATCCTCTACCACAATAAATACGCCAACAAGTACATCAACACATATGCTAACCATACACATGCAAGTATGGGGTAAGTAACATCATAACTCTAACATTAACATAAAATATCACATCATGACAATATCTTCATCTATCTACGCATCACATGATAAACATATAAACATCATGATCCAAAATCACCAACCACTAAAATAATAAATTCTCACATGAAATGTAGCCTAAAAGAATATGACAAATCAACTGAAATAATAGCCTAAAAGAGTACGACATCAGAAACTAAAAGCAAACTATGGGTGGGTATCACAGACCTTCTAGTGTTAAGTTGTTACTAGGAATACATCTCAGTTCTTGTATAGAAGATACTCTAATAGCATATATAGGAAGTAAGGTTCTCAATACCTTGCTAATAAAAGTATCATCACTAATAGTTCCATTGGCTCCTCTAACGACATTTACAACCTCCTTAACTCAACTACAATACTGAACAATAGTTTTACCATCTTGCATTCTCATTTCATCAAACTTACCTCTCAAGATTTTATATTTAGCTCTCGGTACATTTGTATCACCTCCAAAGATAGTTGTCAGTGTATCCCACATTTCTTTTGTAGTCTTGAAATTAAAGGTTACAATACACACTATTTTTTATTAAGGTAAATATAGGTTTTGAGTGGAACCCAAAACCATTTACAGTTTAGAACAAAAGATAAACAAAAACAACCCTTACAAACATCGATCGCCTACTATACAATGAGAAGCAGGACCCCACCTAACCCCAGTAAAACCAAAAAAAGACACAAAAATAGCCAAAAAATACACTGTTAAATGTGACCTAGTTAAAGGATTTAATCACTCTGTTAGAAGTGAGCCTTGTTAGAGGGATTAGATCATTCCATTAGAATGTCACCTTGATTAAAGGATTTAACAATATGATTGTTAGGTCAACCTCGTTTAAAAGGATTTTGTAACCGATACAATGGTTATAAAGTAAAAAAAAATTGTGATCTAAAACATACAACTCACTTTGAAAATACATATCCAATTACAAATCAAATTCTAATTCACTAAATGGCCTTCAGTGTCATCTCCATCACTCTAATCTTCTCAAAAATCCTTCAAGCAATCACCAGTGTACATTCCTGTACTGCTCTCTTTAGCCTTCTCTTCCTTCTTCTTAGATTTTTCCAATCAACTGAATCAACCAAATTAACCACATACCACCACACACATAAACTTCAATTAGGTTAAAATTATACCTCTCTGATCAGGTAGCTCGATCTATTGCCGCTTAATCATCACTGTAGATCTTAGGTTTTGGTCAGATCCAATGAATCCTTCCATCATTTTATTTCTATCTACATTGTAGAATACATCCTAAAACTCTTTCTTGAATCTATACATAAAATGGTTAAACATATATTAAATGCTCATTTAATTCTCCACAAAAATCATCCTTATCTTAAATACGCTTCACATATCCAAAGAAAATCAACTATGTCGGCTGGGATCTCAAATTTCTCTCAAACTATCATAATACTGACACTCGGTCAATACTGTGCACTACCGCTCGATCATCTCTATGTAACTTGGTAATTTTTTGACACTCGACACATGTTGATGCTTGGTCTACACTAAAATTTGCTTGGCATATACTGGCGCTTGGTCGACACTCGCATCACCGGGCATTACTCAACACATACTTAAGTTCCGTAATCTTCTGCTCTGTAACTCGGTCAAGACTAAACTTGTAGTCATCCAAACTTCACTTAGACTTAAGATAAACAATATATTATCTTGTCAAGGTGCGAACACATCAAGTACCCATTGTAGTTTCAATTAACTCAACCATTCACCAGGTCTTCTTGTTATCTTTCCTTTTCAAATCTTCTTCATCAATCAATTGATATGGCACTTTACAAGATAGAAACTGTTTTACCAGTTAAGGTTTGACATCAATGACAATATAACAATTGTTTAATTGAAGTTTCCATCATGACTAAGGTTGAAATTCTATTAATTGCACGTGGGAACTCAAAAAGTATTTTTTGCAAACCTTTGGTTAGAGTAGTATAAGGATAGATTGGTGGACAAAGGGCTACCTTGAGAGAGAGAGAGAGAGAGAGAGAGAGAGAGAGAGAGAGTTGATTTTGGTGAAATTATCTCTCTCATTGCCAAGTTTTCTTCTACGAGATTCATTTTATTTTTAACTTACCATAATTTTGAAATTGATAAAATATATGTTAAAACTACTTTCTTGCATGAGGATCTTGAGGACAATATTTATATGACAACATGATGGTTTTATTTTGAAAATAGAGCAACTGGTTGCAGATTAAAATTATCATTATATGATCTAAAATAGTTACCTAGGATGCGGTAAACAAATTTTTATGCCTTTTATATGAAGTTGAGGTTTATTGGGAGTGAGGAGGATCATTGTGTTTATAATAAAATTATTGATGATCATATACTAATTATTATATTTTATGTTGATGATATTTTGTTTATGGGTAACAACAACATGATATTTAGGGAACTCAAGGCTCCACTTTCTGTCACATTTGATATTAAGTACTTGGGGGAAACTAAATATATTATTGGAATGAAGATAATTAGAGATTGGGTACACAAAAAGTTTTAGTTAAGTTAGAGTAAGCATGCTAATACTATTTTATGAATATTTAATATGCAAGATATAAGCCAATAATTATTCTATTTTTAATTGGAAACAATTTTATTTGAAACATCTATCCTAATTTTGATGATGATTTATAAGAGATGTATAAGGTTCCTTGTGCTAGTTTTATTGATAGTTTGATGTATGTAATAGTTTGCACTATATTAGATATTTTCCCAAGTAGTGGGAATTTTTAATAAGTTTATGTCTAACCTTGGTAGATAATTGAACATTTGTTAAAAGGTATTTATATGTTTGTGAGAAACTTCTTATTACTATTTTAATTAATCATAGTACTAATTATGGAGTTAAGTCATTAAAATTATATGGTTTTGTTGATGAAGACTTGGAAGGTGACTTGTATAGTTGAAGGCCCACTAGTGGCTATGTTTTCTCTCTATTCAAAGGTGTGGTAAGTTGGATGAGTAAAATACAACCTAAAATTATTATTTCCACCATAAAACTAGACTATATGGGTGCTACACATGTCCCTAAGGAGGTGATATAGTTATAGAGGCTCAATATAAGTATTGATTTTGATTGTAGGATTATGAGGATTCAATGTGACAATCAAAGTAGAATATGTTTGGGAAAAAAATCTTATGTATCATTCTCCTACTAAGATTATTTATATTCACTCTCTTTGTGTGAGAAATAGTTAAGAATGGTAAGAGCTTGTTATAAACATGACACTTTGGATAATGTTGAAGATTCTCTCTTGAAGCAAATGCAAACAAATAAGTTTTCTTGGTGCAAGATGGTCATGGGATTTGTTCACTATACTTGATTATAATTTTATGTTTCCTCATGGATGTAATTGCAATCTAAAATGTGAAGTAGGAAAATGTTAGGATAAGGTGACCTTACCCTTTCAATCCTAAGTCATTTTTGCGAGTCTGCATGATCATTGGAATATGTACTTGGGTGCTTAGGGCATGCGAGATACAAATATTTAATATTTATTTACCGATGAAAAATATTCATTGTATTCATAGAGATGGATGAAATCATTGATGGTGGTTTACATTTCATATTGGAAAAATATTTTTTTATCCATCCACTTTAGGAGTGAGGACCACTTGGTCTTGCATGTATGTGAATATTGTTGCATGTATCTTGCATATTATCATGAGTGGGCACCAAGTTTTTCATGTTGTTCATGTCAACCACTAGAGTTGTTGGAGAGTAATAGAGCACTTTGAGTTGACCAATTCTCATTGGTTGTGGTTTAGGTGCCCATGTGAAAGTCTTGTGATGTTTCCTATAAATTATTATGTTTGCAAGGCATATAATTTTTGCATGTAGTTTTACCATATATTTTGAGATACCACAATGGTATTGTTATCTCCAATACTTCTATAAATTGATCCCTATGGTGATTGATGTGGATGTTTATTTTGTAGGTTGGAGAATTAATGAAGTACTTAAAAATTTAGAGGAAAATGTTGTGTCAATCCAAACTTCTTTGAATGATTAATACAAGTGTTGGATCTCTTTGTGTGTGGAATATTTTTCCAGCAAGGTTTTCTCCACATAAATACCATGTCACGTATGTGTCTATTTCTTCATACTATTATTGTCGAATGCACTAATTACATAGACATATTTGTGGGTAATCTTAAAAATCTATTTCTAGATTTGTATTCATAATGTTAAAGTTAATATTGTGGCAGTTTCACCTTGATTTCCAATAGTGCTTTCATCTTTTGGAGGCTCAATTCTAAGTACTACCATAATCTATCTTCTTTGGTAACAACACAAAACCTTTTTTGTCCATTAACTACATTGTAAGGGACATGAGAAACTTATGATGGGGGTACATATCCTTCCTATGATTCCCTTTACTCATTCTCATACAAAATACCTTAAAATATTGACATATCATATGTATAATTATGTTAAGGGGCATATATTCTTTGCAAATATTCAAACAACATATCTAAATTCATGTGCACAAATGCATGTTGTCAACATTCTTTCCAAATAAAGCACATACATGCTAAGTAATTAAGTAGTCTTCACTATATATCTTGGATGATCTAGAAACAACACACTAGAACAAAGTGATCCGTTGATTCTCATATTTCTAGCAATGGAGTAAGCTAGATATTGATTCATGTATTGTTTCTTTTTGTATTATTTAGTTTTTTTTCTAAATCAAATGGTTTGTTCTTCACATAAGATTTCCTCTATTTTATTTTCCATCACCATTTTTGTGATGTTCAAACTTAGTCTCTTTAGTATTTTTTGTTGTTTTTACGATGTTTATTTTATTTTATAGGTTTTTTATTTTTTGAAATTTGTGTTGTGGGTTTTTATTTGTCTGTCATATAGTTTTGAATATTCTTAGCTTTAGTGTATGGTTCCCTTACTAGAAGAATTGTGCCATGTCATTTTTTCAGTGATGCTACATTTAGTCCTTTGGTGTAGCTTATCACTTAGTGACATCACCTTGCTAAAATAGAGATAAAGTTTCATGTTATAATTTGTATACCTTGTAAGTATGACATCATATTTTGGCCCCACTTTGATGTCAACCTCCCATAACATATTTTAGTATGATTTTAGCCCAACCTTGACCTTTTACACATTCCCAATTTTAATATTGATTTTAAATTTTGTATATTTGATTTTATTTCACATATTACTAAATGTTATCTTATGTTTATTTTATACTTTGATCACATTATATTAAAAACTAAACTAATAAGAGACAATATCCCTTTATTATATCTATCTCCTACCGAAATAATGACCTATTAACTTGCAAATTTTTTTGTAACCATCATTCACCTAATTTTTGGAATTCCAATAGTCACAATTTTTACCATAAAAGACTATGGGGAACAGGCTATCAACAATTGAAATGTTCCATAATCTATTCCTCAAAGGTGTCCTTCTTACCAACCACCCCACGAATCTTTGGCATTGTTAAAATACACCCAACTTGGTTGAATTTGCAAGTTTAAAATGCCCCATACCAATGACATATGAACATATTTCAATGACCAATCAACAATGCATTCAATGTGTTAAAGGTGGCTTAAACCAAGGAAAAAAGAAACACACTATGATGACTTTGGAGTTGGAAAGGAACGTTACAAGTGACTAGGAAAGACTTTGTACTCGATTTGAATTGGGCACTATCCTACACAATTATAACATATTCTCTTTTGTTTTCTAGTCTAATTTTTTTGCTTTTCTCTATGCATTACATACTTTGGGCTTCTAAGTTTGTATATTCCTTATTCGTTGGTTTCAACTTTCCTCCATTCTCGGAAAGGGAGCTCTCCATGTGGGCTGTTTTGGTTTTCGGTATGAATTATGTTTTATTTTAATTTTGTTTGAGGGAACCGACGGGCCCGGAGTCGAATGGTCACATGGTCATATGGCCCTTTGATAAGACAATACCCCATTAAAACTCGGGAAAAAAATAAATGAATATTTATTTTCACACAATAAATTTTTAAAAAAATAGTCAAAAGAAACATGTGGTTTGGCTAGTCTCTATGGTGTAAAGGAATTGAAGTCTTTTTCTAACCTAATTGAATAAGATGAATGCAATTCAATATAAATTAAATTAGATTAATCAATTGTAGTTTTGGGAGTGATGATTGAAATTTTAAATGTTAAAAGGTATAATATATTAAGATATTTAGTCTTAAGAATGTGATGAAGAATAAATATATTGGTGGAATAAAGTATTAATGTTTAAGAGTCAGAAATGGTGGATTTTTGTTTGTATTTTATTTTGGAATTAGAATTTAATATGTCATGTTTGTCAAGAATTGTAGTTAGTTGTAGTTTTGAGCTAATTTTATAAGTACTTATATGATATTTGTTTGTAGTTTTGATGTAATAGATTATACTTATTTGTTTTATGATTTGTCTAATTTTATTTATCAACTTTTGGTTTGTTAAGAGAATTGGTGGTATTTAAAAATATTTTTAAAAGGTTGCTAAATTATTAGAGGATATATTCTCTTAGATAAAATCTTGAGAAAACAAGATTTATAGTTGTTTGAATAATCGAGGGTAATAGTTTTCAAACATGCAAATGCTTCTACAATGATTATGTAGATTCTATTTCATTTTAATGCAACCATGGAAATGTTCCTAGCATACTCTTTTGGATGCAAATTAATTTTCTTTGATATTTAATGATAACCACATATGCTTGAATGTCTTTGAATATAAGGATATACAAATAAATCAAACAAACATGTTCTTAGTTGACTTATTACGACTAGTGAAATGGGTGGAAGAAAGTCAAATATAGATTTTAAATTTTAAATTCATGGGTGTTAGATTGATAAGTGTGGAATGGATCTCAAACTTCCTAGATTGACTCAAGCCATGAAAATAGACATGCAATAGTAAAATCAAGGTGACTAATGAATGTTAGAGAGATGTAATAATGGATATAATAATCAAGGAATGCGTGAAAATACTCACAAATATGGATAAGGTTGTGGAAAAGTGTGTAAATAGATGAATGATGACATGGAAGAAAGAATGTAATGTTGTACAAGAACGATTTTGGCACATAATTACATTAATTCATTCTCTTGAAATGGACACAAAACTAAATATATAGTGAGAATATAATATTCACAATATTGTCCACTTCCTAATACTTTTATTCAACAACTTAGAATGAACCAATATGCTCATACCTACATAAATACACACATATTGTAACAATGGAGACTAAATATTACATTTAACACAACACAAAACTCTTTTATTTTGTTTGAATGAATATATATGACTAACATTAAGAGTTGCATGATGTTAAAGTTTCTTAGCTAATTTTAAGATGTTTATAACAAGATTAGGTCATGTTATAAATATCTCAATATCATCTTAGAAACTTTAACATCGTTGCAATTCTCTATGTTGTTCATAGGTCAATCCAAAAATTATGTAATGTGCAGTCAACATGGCCTCAAATCATATGTGGTAACATATGAATGAATAAATTGTATTCACTACATATCATAGGCTCTACTTGACCCAAATTACCTTCACATACTTTACCTATTTGGTGCAAGCATCAAAAAATAATTCTCATCTAGTTACATAGTAAATTCAATCCATGTTGTCGCCTCTAGAGATTTCAATGTCCCAAATTAACTTCATACACTTCCTCTAGTTGGTGCAAGCATCAAATAGTTTCATATTCACATAGTTAACACGGTCCATGTTGACACCTCTAGAGATTTCACTAGTAACACAAATCATCTAAAACCTGGATTTGTTGTACTTTCTGACTAGTTCCAAATGTGTACTAATTTACGCAAGCCAAAATAACAAAATGTGGTAAAATGTGTCACCCAAAATAATGAAAATGTAACAATGTACAAATATTAACTTCAAGTAACCACCCTTTGACATATGGTACAAAATATTCCAAGCTTCAACAAACATAGTAGAAACTCAAAAACTATTGAGTTCATTCTACAAATTTAACATTCCATCTTGACATTTACAATTGACTAATACAATGTTCAAGATTGTACCAACTCTTGATAATAGTGATAACATATACATCTATTATATTACAACTTGTCATCAACAATATGATTAATATATTTTAAATAAAATCCCAGATTCTCTTGACACCAATGATGAAAGGAAAGAGGAAAGAGGAAAGAGATAGAACTTTCAAAGGCAGTAAAATTCAGTCGCTTCATGCTGATATCCGCAGGATGGACAGTGAGGTGAGAAGGACAACTTTCCTGTCTCCTCTGGAAATAGCTAAAAATAAATCAATATACAGTTATAATTTGGATAAGTGGGTTCAATCTGATCTGGTGGAACTAAAGAACAGATGCATTAAAATGGAGAATAAGAGCTCCATGATTGAGGAAACCATAAACATTATCAGGAATGATTTCTCCCAAAATCCCAATGCTTCTGATAATGATGAGATTGAGGAAAAAATTAGAAAAGCTGTTGAAGCAGCTATGATTCCCATTCAGAAGAAAATTGAAGGGAATGAAGATATGCTGAAACACTTGCTCACTTTGGTTAACACTGGAATGAAG